>VOPJ01010508.1:0-28712 GCA_014673585.1 Semibalanus balanoides | reverse complement strand
TTTATATCTGTCTTAATCTATAGTATGCCTCGCTTCTCACAATTGGTGATGGGCTCAGTAATAATTGAGGGCGGGTTCGACAGGATCTGTTTCCAGGAGCAGTAGCATCCATCGCGTCCCGGTGCCAGCTGCTTGCAAGGGCGGCTGACGCAGAACTCTGGGGACACACTCTCACTGGCTTCTACCATGGGAAGGGGGGGGGGGACATGGCATCCAAAGCGTCTGAAATCAGCTGAAATTGGAAATATGTATTTATTTAAAGGAAATATAAGCAGGACATATGTTTTAATTAAGTTTATATTGAGTAACAAAGCAAAATCCACCTTTTTAATCGTATGAGTGACTTTTTCGCATTCACACCCTCCCCTAAAATGTTGTTCGGGATCCTCCCATGTGTAAACACTCCTATTTCAGACAGCAACAGGAGTCAACAGGAGACAGCAACAGGTCAACACCTTCTGCTGTCCTCAGATCAGTCTGTTGGCAACAGACTGATCTGAGGCCTCATTCCTGTAGTTACTTTCCAAATATTTCGCTGATTCATCTACTCAGTTGATAACTGAGGCAGTCAAGTTTCATATGGTAACTAAGACCGGCAGGGCGAATGTTGTTTGCCATCACACGACACTGGGGTGCTGATGCCGGCCAATTTCCACGAACCAACTTGAGCATAATAGCCTGTGGATTCCAGATCTATAGGTACTCATTACAGAAAACATAAATAGCCGTTTTCACGATGAATTACTTTGCGCGAAATGTTTTAAAACATCTTAAGATGTTTTGAAATGTTTTAGTATGCAAGTTTAGTAACTTATTCTCCTTCCTTAACTACGCAACTTTTGCAAGCGATTTTTGTCTTGAAGTGTCTCTCAGAATTTTGTAATATGTTGGTACAATGATGCACCGCTTGACGTGACGTGATGCACCGCTTCCGTCTCCTGTCCAGGTCTCCTGTCCCGGTCCAGGTCTCCTGTCCCGGTCCAGGTCTCCTGTCCCGGTCCCGTCTCCTGTCCCAGTCCCGTCTCCTGTCCCGGTCCCGTCTCCTGTCCCGGTCCCGTCTCCTGTCCCGGTCCCGTCTCCTGTCCCGGTTTCCCGTTCCTGTCCCGGTCCCGTCTCGTCCGGTCCCGGTCTCCGCCGGTCCCGTCTCCTGTCCCCGGTCCCGTCTTCCTGTCCCGCGTACGTCTCCCGTCTCCTGTCCCGGTTCCCGTCCCGTCTCCTGCCCGGTCCCGTGTCCTGTCCCGTGTCCTGTCCCGTGTCCTGTCCCGGGTCCTGTCCCGTCTCCTGTCCCGGGTCCTGTCCTGGATCCTGTCCCGGTCCCGTCTCCTGTCCCGGTCCCGTCTCCTGTCCCGGTCCCGTCTCCGTCCCGGTCCCGTCTCCTGTCCCGGTCCCGTACTCCTGTCCCGGTCCCGTCTCCTGTCCCGGTCCCGTCTCCTGTCCCGGTCCCGTCTCCTGTCCCGGTCCCGTCTCCTGTCCCGTCTTCCTGTCCCCACCTCCCGTCTCCTGTCCGGTACCGTCTTCCTCTCCTGTCCCGTCCCGTCCCGTCTTCCTGTCCCGGTCCGTCTTCCTGTCCCGGTTCCCGTCTCCGTGTCCCGGTCCCGTCTCCTTTCCCGGTCCCGTTCCTGTCCTGTCCCGTCCTGTCCTGTCCTGTCCCGTCCTGTCCCGTCCCGTCCCGTCCTGTCCCGTCCCGTCCTGTCCCGTCCCGTCTCCTGTCCCGTCCCGTTCCTGTCCCGGTCCCGCTCTTTCCTGTCCCACTCCCGTCTCCTCCCCGGTACCGTCTCCCGTCTCCTGTCCCGGTCCCGGTCCCGCTCCTGTCCGGTCCCGTCTCCTGTCCACGGTCCCGTCCCTGTCCCGTCTCCTGTCCCGGTTCCCGTCTCCCGTCCCGTCTCCCGTCCCGTCTCCTGTCCCGTCTCCCGTCCCGTCTCCCGTCCCGTCTCCCGTCCCGTCTCAAACCGTCTCCTGTCCCGTCCCGGTCCCGTCCCTGTCCCGGTCTCGTCCCGGTCCCGTCCCGTTCCCGTCCCGTTCCCGTCCCGTTCCCGTCCCGTTCCCGTCTCCTGGTCCCGGTCCCCGTCTCCATGTCCCGTCCCGTCTCCCGTCCCGTCTCCCGTCCCTCTCCCGTCCGTTCTCCCGTCCCGTCTCCCGTCCCTCTCCAATCCCGTCTTCCCGTCCCGTCTCCCGTCCCGTCTCCCGTCCCGTCTCCCGTCCCGTCTCCCGCAACGGTGAGTCCTGACACGACCACGCGATCCCCGTCCCGTCTCCCTTCCCCCGTCTCCCGTCCCGTCTCCCTTCCCCCGTCTCCCGTCCCCCGTCTCCCGTCCCGTCTCCCGTCCCGTCTCCCGTTCCGTCTCCCGTCCCGTCTCCCGTCCCGTCTCCCGTCCCGTCTCCCGTCCCGTCTCCCGTCCCGTCCCGTCTCCCGTCCCGTCTCCCGTCCCGTCTCCCCGTCCCTCTCCCTCTCCGTTCCCGTCCGTCTCGCGTCCGTTCCTGTCCCGGTCCCGTCTCTGTCCCGGTCCCGCGTCTCCTCGTCCCGGTCCCGTCTCCTGCTCCCCGGTCCCGTCTCCGTCCCGTTCCCGTCTCCTCCGGTCCCGTTCTTCCTGTCCCGGTCCCGTCTCCTGTCCCGGTTCCCGTCTCCTGTCCCGTTTCCCGTCTCCTGTCCCACTCCCGTTTCTCCATGTCCCGGTACCGTCTCCCGTCATCCTGTCCGGTCCCGTCCCGTCTCCTGTCCCGGTCCGTCTCCTGTCCCGTGCCCGTCTCCTTGTTCCCGGTCCGTTCTCCTGTCCCGGTCCCCCTCTCCTTCCCACCCCGTAATCTGCCCGGTACCGTCTCCGTCTCCTGTCCCACGGACCGCTCCCGTCTCCTGTCCGGTCCCGTCTCCTGTCCCGGTCCCGTCTCCTGTCCCCACGGTCCCGTTCTCTTCCCGTCCGTCTCCCGTCCCGTTCTTCCCGTCCCGTTCTCCCGTCCGTCTCCGTCCGTCTCGCCGTCCCGTCCCCGTCCCGTCTCCGTCCCGTCTCCATCCCGTCTCCGTCCCGTCTTCCCGTCCCGCTCCCGTTCCGTCTCCCGTCCGGTCTCCCGTCCCGTCTCCGTCCCGTCTCCCGTCCGCGTCTCCCGTCCCGTCTCCCGTTCCCTCCCGTCTCCCGTCCCGTTCCTGTCCCGGTCCCGTCTCCTGTCCGGTCCCGTCTCCTGTCCCGGTCCGTCTCCTGTGACCGGTCCCGTCTCTTGTGCCGGTCCCGTCTCCTTCCCGATCCGTCTCCTGTCCCGGTCCCGTATCCCATGTCCCTCTTCCTGTCCCGATCCTCCTGTCCCGGTCCCGTCTCCTGTCCCGTCTCCTGTCCCGTCTCCTGTCCCGTCTCCCGTCCCGTCTCATATCCCAGTCCCGTCTCCTGTCCCGGTCCCGTCTCCTGTCTGCGGCTGGTTACGGCGTCCCTCGGTGGACACAGAGCCAATCGGCGTGGCGACAGCAGCCGCTCCGCTGACATATCGCCCTGTCGACGGACCGTGAGAGCCGAGCCAACTGTGAAAAATTCATGGCCGCGTAAAATTAGTCGGTGCGCCAGTTCGGCCGCGCCGTGCGATCGCTGCGCCGTGTTTGCCGCCGGACGTGACCTCGTTCTCGGGGGACGTGATGCACCGCTTCCGCCTCAGAAACGGAAGCTTCATAGAAGGGCGGCCGTTATGACGGTCCGACAAAGTAAGATGTCAATATAACGCAGACAGCAGTACAGGAACAATAACGACTCCATTAAAGACGCATTGCAAAAATAAATTAAAACAAATGGTACTAGAATACATGCAAGAACACAAAACAAGCAATAGGTAATAAATGCAAGAACACGAAACAAACAATAGGTGTACGATTTCTACCAAACCTATCGAGCTGTGGGAAGGCACAATTCTTCCGTGCTTGAACAGACGTTTGGGGCGTGTTTCTTCTATTAATGGCATGCAAATACAACAATTACTAAAGCTGATCGGGCAGTTGCGAGCATCAGCAGAATGCTGAAAAACACCACATTTCAGGAGAAACGTGATGCCACTTCCATTATTACGCTAATTTCACAACTAAACGACGTATCGAACACTTCTCTACTCCTCAAAACAAACATTCCAAAAAAATGATCGGAGCGTAAATAAATCAATAAATAAGCATGACCTAGATAGGAACACAAAATAAAATAAAGTAAATAACGTACGGTATTCCAATATCATTTTTACCGTCTCACTACTAACTGGATCTGGGTACAAGGTGGTCAGGATTTCCTCACCACACAATTTCACCAAAACCACTGACAAATACTCTTAGATTCCAGCCATACCGCGTCTTCACCGCGTATCAGTCCACACACGTAATCTCCACGCGGCAGGTCGACTTTGGGCCGGTCCCACCGGTCCCACGTGCCTCACGTGTCCGTGGCATCCCACGACTCCCACGAGCCCCGGCTTCCCGGCTTCGACAGCTCGGAAGCAGCGGTGACAACCGCCGGTAATCGACAGCTCGTAAACCCGGGACGGCTCTACCGGAGCAGCCCAGGTGGCTGACCTGGGACTGGGAGGATAGACGGACTGCTGACCTGGGACTGGGGAGGACAGACGGACTGCTGACCTGGGACTGGGAGGATAGACGGACTGCTGACCTGGGACTACGGAGGATAGACGGACTGCTGACCTGGGACTACGGAGGATAGATAGACTGCTGACCTGGGACTGGGGAGGACAGACGGACTGCTGACCTGGGACCGGGGAGGACAGACGGACTGCTGACCCGGGACTGAGGAGGACAGACGGACTGCTGACCTGGGACTGGGGAGGACAGACGGACTGCTAACCTGGGACTGGGGAGGACAGACGGATTGTGGCCTGGGACTCACGGTATGGATAGACGGACTGTCTGCCCTGGACTACGGTGGATAACGGACTGCTTGAACCTGGACTGTAGGACAGAGCGGACTGGACCTGGTCTGGGAGATAGACGGACTGCTGACCGGGACTGGGAGGATCATAATACTGCGACCTGGGACTGGGAGAGGTGATATACTGACTTTTCTGACCTGGACTGGAGATGATCAGACGGACTTGCGTGGCCTGCGGGACTGGGAGGACTCGGACAGAACTGCTGACCTGGGACTGGAGAGGATAGATCGGACTGGCTGTAACCTGGACTGGAGAGGACGAGACGGACTGCTTGGCCTGGGTTCCGGGGAGGAAAGCACGACTGCTGACCTGCGGACTATCGGAGGCCTCACTCAGTTCTGACCCATGAACCTTGCCTGCTGGCGTCTGAGGAAGGCACATCAACGCAGACTCTTGACCAGCGTACACATAGCGCGGCGGGATTATACGGCTCCTGTTCTGTCGTTACACGTACATAGATATGACATGATAGTTCTGCGCGCGCGGAGACAAACTCACCCTGGCGACCTGGGACTGGGGAGGACAGACGGACTGCTGAACTGAGTTTGGAAAACAGAATGCTGTTGATGGTTTGATTTAAAGCAGGTGAGACTCTATATGATAAGCATAATTGTCTGTCGTACGTTTAATGTCATGTCTTGCCCGTAAGAGGCCGCTTTGTCATATATAGCGAGATAGCGGACCATATTGCTGAATCGAATCAGCAATGCCGATTTGTGTAACAAATATTGTCTTCATTTATGCCAGCCTGGTCTGTACATGGCCAATTATTTCTCTTGAATAACACCCTGAATGAAGTTGATGAATTGAAATAAGCTTTCTGTTCTTTCGTGACACGTGCCTTGGCCATACGTTTGGTGGATAATTACCCACTCTCCTACTGACGTGCTTTGCAGTGGCCTTTACTACACTATTGGTGGTCCTGTGTCCTAGTACATGCTTGTAATCATATGCAAATTTTGGCTCCATGCGTCATATTTTCATCTCCCAGCCCGCCGTGTGTTTTCCCGTTCCTCTCTGGTGGGACGCCAGGGCCGTGTGTCCTCCCGTGCCTCTCTGGTGGGGTGCCAGGGCCGTGTGTCCTCCCGTTCCTCTGTGACGGGGCGCCAGGGCCGTGTGTCCTCCCGTTCCTCTATGGAGGGGCGCCAGGGCCGTGTGTCCTCCCCAGCTCCTCCTCTGCGATGGACACCAGTCGTCGCTGCCTTTTTCTCCCTGTCTCCTCTTTGGGGCGGCGTCACAGTGGCGTGTGTGTGCCCCCGTGCTGCGTCAGCTCATGCTGGTGCAGGAGCCAGAGGCCGTGTGTCTTCCCGTCTCCTCTGCTGAAGCGGGCTGCAAGGGCGATGTTGTTCGTCCCGTTCTTCTGTAGCGGGCGCCAGGCCGTGTTGTCCTCCCGTTTCTGTAGCGGGCGCTTCAGTGGCCGTGTAGTCCTTCCCGTTCCTCTCTGGGTAGGCGCCAGCGGCCGTGTGTGTCTCCCAGTTACCTCCTTGCTGGGAGGGGCGCCAGGCCGTGTGTCCTCCCGTTCCTCTATGTGAGGGCGCCAGCGGACGCGTGTTCCTCCCGTACCTCTAGGAGGCGGCGCCAGTGCCGCGTGTGTTCCTTCACCGTCCTCTGTGGTGGGGCGCCAGGGCCGTGTGTGATCCTCCCGTACCTCTATGGAGGGGCACCGTGTGTCGTCCCGTTCCTCTCTGGAGGGGCGCCAGGGCCGTGTGTCGTCCCGTTCCTCTGTGGTGGGGCGCCAGGGTCGTGTGTCCTCCCGTTCCTGACCTTGGCGGGGCCGCCAGGTTCCGCGTGTCCTCCCGTTCCTCATGGTGAGCGCCAGGGCCGTGTGTCGTCCGCGTTACCTCTCTGGGGGCGCCAGGCCCCGCGTGTCTGCCCGGTTCCTCTGTAGGTTGGTGGCGCCAGGCGTGTGTTCTCTGCACCGTTTCCTCTGTTGTGGAGGCGCCCAGGCGTGTGTTTGTCCCGTTCCTCTCTGGCGAGGGGCGCCAGGGGACCCGTCGTTCTCCCGTTCCTCTGTGGTGTGGGCGCCAGGGCCGTTGCCCTCCCGTTCTCTGTGTGGGCCGAGAAGCACCCGTGCGCGTCAGGGTTCGTGTGTACCTCCCGTTCCCTCTGTGGTGGAGGCGCCAGGGCGTGTGTCCTCCCGTTCTTCTGTAGCGGGGCGCCAGGGCCGTGTGTCCTCCCGTTCCTCTGTGGCGGGGCGCCAGGGTCGTGTGCCCTCCCGTTCCTCTATGGAGGGGCGCCAGGGCCGTGTGTCCTCCCGTTCTTCTGTAGCGGGGCGCCAGGGCCGTGTGTCCTCCCGTACCTCTATGGAGGGGCGCCGTGTGTCGTCCCGTTCCTCTATGGAGGGGCGCCAGGGCCGTGTGTCGTCCCGTTCCTCTCTGGTGGGGCGCCAGGGCCGTGTGTCCTCCCGTTCTTCTGTAGCGGGGCGGCGGCAGAGCGGCCCATCACTTCAGCCTTGGAGTACTCACCATTCAGTGCCTCAATGGAGCGAGCTAATCCCTCGGTTCGCCGGCCGGTCGGTCCGCCCAGTAATCAGGAGTTAAGTAGCCGGTGGGCCCGGCGCCGGCCCGTCCCAGCCGCGCCGACCCTCCCCCGGGAGGCATTACCCTCCCTCCTGGCTGACAGGGGCGTCAGGGGCTGACGGGCAGGGGAGACAGCCAGCCGACCGCCGCCGCCGCCGCCGCCCAGTGTGTTTAGCAGCTCGGTTATGGCTGTTGCACTCGACTGCACGGTGATGTTAAAGGGCGAGCAACAGCACTAGCCACCAATTGGCGTCCGTTAATGGGCTCTGTGCTTTTAAACATGAGCAGTTTAACAAACTTGCTGCAGTTGATGGCTAGGGGTAATTGTTAGCTAGCTTCAGTTAAATGACTTCATTTTGACTCTACATTACAAACAATCGAAATTAGCGTTAGTGCACCGATATCAATAAGCACAGCGAAAGCTCTAATTCTTTATTTTTGCAACTGCAATGGTGAAAAGTCACGGACTTCACAGTCATGGTGCTGATGTTTGAGGAAAATACAAAGACTGACCATTTACTATGTGAAATATGCTCCTTTTGATTACAAAACGTAGGACCATTGCATTCTGTTCGCTTCAACGTCTACGTATAACCTCACTTGACATTTTTATTTTAACCCGCGCACCGTGCACCGCGCACCTCTGGGACAACTTGGACGTGGGAGATCAAAATGACTCCCACTAACAGGGTTAGAAAGACGCGAAAAAGGCGTTCAATAGCTCTCGAGAAAGACATTCGAAGTTACTATAAGCATTTTTATATCAAGTAAGTATTGAGGTCACTGGTCACCAGAGGTCATCAAAGTTCAGATTTGTCAAGTTTAGAACTTTGCTCCAGATACCCCCAAATATCTCGGGAACTATGATAGCTAGGAACAAACGGAGAAGCAATACAAGCCTCATTAAAATCAAATTATCATTGTTGTCCTCAAGCTTTAGCTTAGGTCAACAGTTCAGGCTCTTGCAGGGCCTATTTCAATATTGTAATGGGGGGGGGGGACTTGTCGCCCCACTGCCTTGCAATCTCGCCAAGTGAATGCAAAACCTCTCGCAGTTGACGGTAAGAAAAACGCGTTGAACTATTCCCACGGGTCCGGTCAACGAATCTCTTTTGCGATGACGACCCCCCTGGTCAACAACTTTTCACTGACGAACGAAACGGAGCGCAATTTTCGCCCTCTTGACGAGACAAATACAGTGGTGCCATTCGCACGTCTCTATCTGTATTCTATCAATAGTTATTTGCGACACAGTGTTGGTGACCTCAGATGACCTCAGCTGACCTTGCAGAGGTCACTAAGCAATAATTGAACCCGAGTCATCAATAATGAGCTAAAATAACATGATTCTGAAATAATTGGCCTGATCCAATGCATATTCTCTGAGAAGGTATCATTTTAATATTTTTTCTTTCACTAATAATGAGGAGGTCACGAAATTGGCCTGACCTTAGGTCACCGATACACAAAACGAGATAAGCGAATCGTAAATACTTGTGACTTTATACAATCCTTCAAGTTTCAAATATCTCAGACAAACACTATGGCCTTGGCAACGCTACACACATTTTTGAAGGTAAGTTCTCTTGTCATGACCTGGTTACCTGACCTGAGATGACTGAGGTCAAAACTTTCACAAAATGTGAGAAATTGATGCCCGAATTGCTGTATCAAATTTGGCTGAGCTGCGCGCCGCTGTTTTCTCGCTAATCCTAACAAAACTCATGGGAAGTGTGTGTGTGTGTGGGGGGGGGGGAGGGGTCAAAATGACCTCGCCACCAGGGCGAGGGATAAACTGAGCTATATAATCAGCATTTCTGTCATACATACATTTCTGGCATTCTGATATCAACTAGTATTTATGATTTTCCCTCAATGAATGGTTCCTAACGCTTGAGAGACGATTGTTTGGCTGAACGGACGGGTTCAGCTTTGATTATTCATCTAAAAGGTCTATCCCCAGTCTCAGTTTACCCACATTGTGGTAAGCCAGATCAACCGATCTTGTTGTGGGTTGGCCGAGACTTGATCCTCCTGCTGACCAAAAGCAGCGCTCGGTAACCATCTGGTGACAAAATAATGATCGGTGAAAGGAGCCAGTGCTTGGTAAACATCCATCTTAACCAACGCCCGGTGACCTGGATCATCGCCCGGTGACCAGGAACATCACCCGGTGACCAGGACCATCACCCGGTGACCAGGACCATCGCCCGGTGACCAGGACCATCACCCGGTGACCAGGACCATCACCCGGTGACCAGGACCATCACCCGGTGACCAGACCATCACCCAGTGACTATCACCATCGTTCAGTGACCATCACCATCACCTGGTGACCAGACCATCACCTGGTGACCAGACCATCGCTCGGTAACCAGACCATCGCTCGGTAACCAGACCATCCATCGCCTGTGACCAGACCATCGCCCGGTAACCAGACCATCTCCCGGTGACTATCACCATCACTCAGTGACCATCACCATGACCAGGTTGCCGATCTGGCGGCTCTGGCTGGCTGACTGACAGTGGCAGGTGACAGCCTCGTCAGTGACGCCGTCGATGGCCGGTCGACACTCACCCGTCGGCCGGCGCGCCAATCTGCGGGCCAGTTGAGCGGGCTTGACTGGCGGCGACACAAGCGACGCTCGGCCGGCGATGGTCGTTCGACACGCAGGCTCCGATCGGCCTGACCAGGCGGACCGCCGGACCGCCGCCGGAATCGACGAATCGACGCGGCGGTGACTGAGCGCTGAGCTGAGCGGTCCGTTTGCCGATAAATCAGCGGTCAGCTCGGTGAACGGGCTGCACTGCGGGGCCGCAGTTCTGAGTTCTGCGGCACGGTTATCAGTCGTGTCCGGCCGCGACGCGACGGCGTCATAACTTCAAGAAACATGGCGACCAACTCGGCCCAGTCGCTGTGGAGAGGATCTTTTCAGCGGCGTCTGCCCAATTTCGCGGCAATCTCAGCGGCGCGCTGGCTACCTGAGAGCGCACTCGGTCAATTACCAACTGCGTCATTTATTAACACACCGCTCAATGAGTGATGGTGCCGTCAATAGTTTAGAAGCCAATCAGTACAGACACCCAAACGCAATAAATTCTTAAGCGAATCTGTGATAGCAGATCAGAACACCATCAACAAGTTTGGCTGAATAAAAGATGGTCGGCGGCCGGCGTCAATCTTACGCCGTGGTCCGAACAGCCAATCAGCGGCCAGAGATGGGCCGCGTCATCACATCGCCTCCGGGCCAGGCGGAGGGCGGGCGAGGCGGACTCCCAGGCTGACAGCCCCCGCCCGACCGACCGGCCGGCACGGGGCCGACATCAGAGAGCAAAGCTCGGATAACGGCTCCGATCAGGGGATAGAAAACGCTAATGAACGCTACGGAAACCCACTGCATAATGGATGGAATTAGTGCATTTAGCTGCCACCTCCTGATGATCAGACTGAAAGCACTGTCCTGTATGGAAATTAGCACAGATTTAAATCAGATAGACACTCAGAAATCTACTTATTCCTGAATGGATTTTGGAATAAAATCGTGACGAAATGCGTCTGATTACGATAAACCTGTATGAAAAGTGTAAGTAATGTAGGTACCATGATCCTATACAAGCCTGATATGCTGAGCAGTGGTGTTTAATCGTATCCGACACACAACAAGGGTTCTCGAAATAATGTAATGGATATTGTTCATACGCATTATCACCTAACAACTTTGCATTGTTGATATCATCCATTACCTCACAGGAGATGAGCATATGTCAATTAACTTGCTTTTAAGTTATAGCTATATTGATTTTTATTCCCACAGGCTTTACTTCAAGAGAGTGTCTTGAGGGAAACGCGATGATTATAGTTCCATCTCCATTGGAATCAGGGGCGTATACAGGGGGAGACGGGGGGACCTTCCCCTGTGTCCGCCGCGCAGGGGGTGGCCGGGGGCGGCATCCTCTGCGCCGAAGGCGCAGAGCGCCCCCTCCGCGCCGAAGGCGTGGAAGGACCTCGTAAGTCGTAAGCAGACCAGTTTCCGCGCCGAAGGCTCTGAAATAGGCCTGCGTACGCGGTTAATTATCTGACGTTTGCTGCACTCAGACCAGGAGCCGCCCACAGGCTAGGTGCCGCCCCTTAGCCCCCGGAACCAAACACGAAGAGGAGGGCGTCGCTCCGGCGTCCATTGGCGAATCGTCTCGGAAGAAGCGACAAAAGTAGGCAACTGTCTGATGATTATAAGGGAACCATCACAAGGATCATTCGATGAAGGCAAATGTGAATTTTAGGCAGGGGTGAGGATATTCCTCACCATTACCCTATACGTGCTTGTATACGCTGGGAGCCGTACACTGCTTCAGACTAACAGCTTCAGCACAGATATACTTATATTCCTGTCCCTAGATGGCGCTAGTGCTGAACGCCTGACGGTATGCTGTACCGCAAGGCTTGAAGCCGTGGAATGCGATCCGAGCCATGGGGGAGGTTGTAGCGGGTCATTCTGGTTAGCAAAAGGAGGAAAACATAGCAGTGAAGCTGAGCACTACTGTTCTGAAGTATTTTATAGATCCTATCTAAGGAATATATCGTATTCTTATTCAATCTGATCAACTATTTAGTACATGCTTTAGACGATTAACTAGAGGCAAGCCAGCGCCGTACGCGTTGGTTTGGGTTCCAGAATCGGAGGTGATGTCTATACCAAACTGTAAGGCTCTCAGAGGTGTGACTCGGCAGGGATGGGACGGGGTGTGCCACAATAAATGGACCCTGTTCACGTGCAGGACTGTATCTCGATCCGGTCCAAAACACGTACATTGGTCACGATTAGTGACGCTGCACCAGCGCGGCGGGCCGAATTGTAGATCTCCGGAAGGCGTCGTTCAGTCGTAATATCGAGATCCTGCAAATATGGGGGCCCAGGCCCCTTGGTGGCGACGCCCTGGTAACATCTGATGTGTTGAGCTTACTTAGCAATGAAAGTCATGAAAGGTGATAAACTCAAAATAACTTGTTAGAAATATCGGCACGTCTCGTGTCTAGAATCCGGGTGCCTGAGCAGAGATGTAGTGTCAGCCTGCAGCCCATAAGGTAGCAGACATGTGAGTATGAATGTTCACCACTGCTTGGTTAGAAGACTTTACCCTGCCTGCAGGGTCCGAAATGTACCAGATCAGCATGCCGGTTACCTTCACCCAATGAATAGAAATCAAGTTAACTAAATGAATCATGGACTTGAAAACAAGCTTCTTTTCCATGAAGTTAGTTAGCAAATGAGGCTTGTACGGGCTGCGGAGTAGGTCGGTGTTCAGGTGACTCCGACTCCGACCCTGAAATCGACTCGGACCTTTAATTAGTTGAAGCTATAGCTAACAGGCACAGGGGCGGATCCAGGAAGGGGGCAAAGGGGCCATGCCCCCAAAGGTCCTGAAACTATGATTTGCTATGGCCTCTGCAAATTATCGTAAAATTGCCTTTGCACCAGTAAAAATCCAGCTATGCACATAAAAAACGGGAAAATTTCGCGTCGCTTCGCGGCATGACAAGTTTCACAATTGCTTTTTAAAATTGGGAAAATGGGCAAATGAATTGCATTAAGTGTCTGGCATAGGCCCTCCCTGGCGGTAATTGTTGACCCAAAAGACCAATATTTTGCATCATACCGAGATGTGCAACCATGAAAAGGGGTAACCTGAGGCTTGGCTCCACTCACGGTCTGGTTTCAATAATACAATTTCATTTTCTACGACCTAGAACCCAAATTTTCACGCCTCCGGCGTCACATCGGAAGCCATCGTCATAACGAACCATTCGTCATCGTTTTTGGTTAATCGTAAGGCTGATTTGAATGAATAGCATTTTTAGCAGCTTCTTATCCTCTAAAAGGCCCACGTTATCCTCTACCTCTGCACCCCCTATATTTCTGTAGTTTATCAGACAAACCCGTAAAAATTTCGCGCCGCTTGGCGGCGCTAATAAAATGTACCTATACTATAACAGGAAAATCCACACGTAAAATGCTGAAAGGGTTTAAATACACGCAGAAAATGGAGGTAGGTACGTCTTCTTCGTCATTTCAGCCGGCTCCCCACTCACAAATTATCGGCGACGCTCCTGCGTACAGTTGCAGACGGGCTGACGACGCGCTCCCTACCCCCTGGCCAACAACTTTCTTGCTGACGGCTGATGATCTGCTACCCCCACTCAACAACGTTTTGAAAATATGGCTCTGGATTTTCCCCCAACAAAAAACGTCTGTCTGTCTGTCCCTTAACAGACACAAAAGTAACTACCCACAGCAAAACATCCCATTTCAAGGTTGGACCTCATGCCTATATGGGAAATATAGAAATTATATGACATGAAAAGACGACTGGGCTCGTAACTCTCTATTTCGAAAATTCCAGAAGTCCAACCAATCTAATTTGTCAGGTCTTGTGACCATCGGCATCGCCAGGATTTTTAGGTTAGGGACAAATCTATCTGGCATACCTACGCTTAGAACATTTTTTACTAGGAACAATGCAAACTATATTCCACATAACATTCTATTTGGCGTCGTGGCGAACCTACTATCTGAGCTTTGTTGCGTCACGGACAGATAGTGTGTAGCTGAACACACGTAGCTGAACTTCATCAGCACACTCCATTTTCCGACCCTAACACTTGCTCTGATCTGTATAGATCTCAGCAGTTGCCAGGCAGAGGTGGGGGGGGGGGGAGCTGCCCCGCTTGACCCCCCTAGCCTAACGTCTATGCTTGTAACAAACCTACCATCCAGGTGAATCTAATCTATCTGTCTGTCTGTCTGTCTGTCTGTCTGTCTGTCTGTCTGTCTGTCTGTCTCTTTTATAAATACGAAATATTATGAAGTTTCAACACATTAGCATTTAATGGTATCTAATAAATTCATTTAGCAGATTTCATTACATCATGTGTGTATATTAATATGTTCCCTACATTTCCCAACATCAAACTGTCATACTTCAAGTTAAGATAATGTCTGTGTTTAGAAAACAATGGCACGACACAATTTTTACCGATAATACCGCGATCTGATAAGCGGAACCTAAGGTAACTTTAAACTTAATCGAATATGCTATAGGTGGCACTGGTGTGGGTATCGGCTTCAGCTATCCTATATAGGTGACGCTGGTGTGCACATTGACCGCAATTAGGGACATCATCCAGGAGACTCGGGTGTATGGCGGGTACAAAAAAGGATTAAAGGTACGACGGGTGTGCCACGGGTAGTACGGGTTATCAATCCCTATAATTGCTTATCACTGGCTTGCACCACTCCTCAACCTGTAATCGTCCTGCGGAGCGGACGGGTTAGCACTATTATTTACTAATAATTAAATGTCATAGTCAATGAATGGGACAACGTTGTTAGTTGTACTCACCTAAGGAAGTTATACTTCGCATGAATCCGTTTTCTTTCAACAAAGTGATTTATCGCGATTATTTATTAAATCCCTTGCTGTGGCATTTCGCACCTGCATCTGAAAGGTGACGACGCACCTTATGAACTATTTCACCCACGGTGGTACACACCTCATGATTTAACACCCCAAAGCACCTTAAAGTAATTCCAAGACGAATGGCTTTTTAGTTCGCCACTGGTGATCCATTAAAATTCACATGAAAGTAATTTCCCATTACGCTGTCCATCCATTACCGACTCCGACTCCCGCAGCCCTAAGGCTTGTGCATAGTCATACAGTAAAAAACAAAAGCAAACGGTAGCAGTGACGGATCCAGAAAATCTTCAAGGAGGGGGCCATCAATTGCATTGGTGCCCCTACCTATACCCAAATCTGAAAACTCGACGGATTGTGGTCCACTATATGTTTGAGGGTTGCCCCTATTTCAGCTTTTTTTTTTGCAAAAAATGTTTAAGGATCCTCCTCAGGTCAGCAGAGGTGCCCCCTCAGCCAGCCAGAGTCCCTTGAGGCGGGCTAAGAGTGCCCCCAGCGACAAGAGGTGCCCCTCAAGGCGGCTAGCGTGCCCCTCAGGCGACAAGAGTGCCCTCTCAGGCGAAAGAGTCCCCCTCAGGGCGGCCAGGTGCCCCCTCAGTGGCGGCCAGAGGTGCCCTCAAGCTCGAGGCTCAAGGGGGGGGGGGCATGGCCCCAATGCCCCTGCCCTCTGGATCCGCCACTGAACGGTAGTAGGACTACGGGGCAGTCATTCCAATATGGATCCTCTTCCTTCCACTTCCATCCACTTCCATAGTGAACTATAATCCACTACGCGAAATAATTGCCAGCAATAGCCAATAATCGTTGTTTAAAAACCGTGGCATACGCACGCAAATTTTTCAAGACGTGAGCCAAGATAATGGAAAAGACGTAAAGTTGAGAGATAGGCACGCTATCGGAGCCACTTTGCCGTGTTCTGGCTGGGAACTATTCTCGGGAAAAAGCAATGCTTTAGTGGTCCCGAAGAGATAAAAGCAAAACTTTGTAATTCGATTGCCGCGTGGTTAAGTGCCTAATATGAGTTTCTTTGCGACGAATAAAACCGAGGCGATGGGCGACGGAGGCCCCGGATAATTGCGCGCGACATTTTTCCAAGCTCCGTGGGAATTGCAGTGCAGCCAGCAGCAGTCGTCCGGTTCCGGCGAGTCCGCGCCGCCAGAACGGCCCGAGTCCCGCCACCAACGGCCTAGTCCCGCCACCAAGACGGCCGAGTCCCGGCCAGCCGAGACGCGAGTCCGCGCCAACCGAGACGGCCGAGTCCCGCCCACCAGGCGGCGAGTCCCGCCTACTTATGACGGCCGAGTCCCCGCCACCCAGCGGCCGAGGTTCCGCGCCCCAAAAGACGGCGCGAGTCCCGACCACCAGACCGGCGAGTCCCGCACCAAACGGCGAGTCCCGCCACCGACGGCCGAGTCCCGCCACCAGAACGGCCGAGTCCGCACCAGACGTGACGCCGAATCATAAGACGGCCGAGTCGGGTCTCCAGGCACACGCGGGACACGAAAAGTCGACGCCGCGCGCCGTAATGGGCGTTGTTGGCGACTTTGAGGCCGTGGACTGACGAGCCAAGTTGCCGGCGCCGTGCCGGGGTGCGGCCGAGTTTTTCTGCCGTCCCTCAAATGCACTCAGCGGCGCCGGCGACCAAAGCTACAGCGCCTCCTTCCCCCACCCTTGCGAGCAGGAAAGTTTTGGCGCTGAGCGATCCGCGACTCGCGCTATGACAAGATTGTTCTGTCAATTTTACGGAGGCCCATTAGCAAAAGAGCGCGCCGACTTTAGTGAACTCATAAGATCCGGACAAGTTGTGGCCGGCGGCGCGTAAAACTGAAACGTTCTGATCCCGATTCATGGCCGTCCCCAGGCGAAGAAGGTATGGTGGACGGACCTGATCAATGGCCCACTCCAAGGTTGGAGAGGGTATGGTGGACGGACCGATCTGGGCCCGTTCCGCAGGAGAGAGGGTATGGTGGACGGACCGATCCTGGGCCACCCCAGGATAGAGGGTATGGTGTACGGACCGATCCGGGCCCGTCTCAGGAGAGAGGTATCGGTGTGACGACGATGCTGGGCCACCCCAGGAGAGAAGTAAGGAGGACGGACCGATCCGGCCCCGCCCCAGAGGAGGGTTATGGTGTACGGACTGCATCTGAGCCAGCCCCAGGATAAGAGGGTATGGTGGACGGACGATCCGGGTAGTCCCCGGTCTCAGGAGAGGGGGTATGGTGGACGGTGAGCTGACGGCAGCGATGCTGCCAGCCAGCTGAACTGCTCAGAGGCACGCCAGCAGTCTGGACTAGACAGGCGAGTGCCTGAACTGGAACGGGGCGAGAGCGGACGACAATGTAGAACAATGGATGTGGATTGCATTTGCGTAAGGATCAACAATCCGCACTGGTCTAACACGATGGGACATCAACCTACCTGGGATTCAAATGAGATAATTTGTAATTAGAAAGCAACAGCAGAATATAAGAAGGAACAGTATCGGTCAGGAGTGGCCGATATTGTGTACTGCAGAATATCAGAGCACGCTGCTGGAATGTTTGCGCGGGTAATATCAATTCAGCATCGTTCCTTTCAATATATTACCGTGGTAAATCAATGCCAAGGCGTTTCGGAAAATATATGATCGATATATTTTGATGTTACGTCTATTGTGTCTCCGCGTAAGTCTGCCATTGGGTTTTAGAGGGCACACTTCGCATGTGTGCCGAATGTCAGCCGAGCGATAGGAAGTACACATGACGGAACACCAATGGGCAGGAGAGAGCAAACGCATACAAGTAGGTAGCAGGGGAAATTAAGAATACGAAGAGAAATGAATACAACATAAAACATGTCTCAATCATTTATTGGGTTACTAAAACGTGTTTATTTACATACGAAATGACATCAATGAGATCCTCAGGCAAGAGACAAGAAGTCCACCGCGTGACCCCTGAATGAGTAGTCTTCCAAGAACTACACTTACTTAGCCTGACCAAGCTCGGATACGAACTTTACAATACAAACACTAAAATCACTTACACAGCACAGTAAAATGACGGCCAAACCGATGATGTTCACAGGGAGGAGGACAGGTACAGTCAGCCTGTCGGACCACACCCGACAAACTGTACCTCACCCACCCCGGGTGTGTACGAGGACCACATGGTACTGTCGAGAGACATGGCAGACCAGAGCGCCATCCGCTGATCATGACAAACTACGCGGAGTGGTCTTTATGAGTTATGACAAAAACCTACTGGTGATCGACACGAACCTGGTTATGACAAACTTACTGGTGACTGACATGGGCTGGGTTATGACAAACTACTGGTGGACCGTCCACGCCGTTATGATGGAACTTTCATCAGCGACGTTTCGAGATTCTGCCTCGGTTTACAGCCACAGCACGACCGCCAGTACCGGGCAAAACTGAGGGCGAGAGTTCGAATGTCACCCGGAACTACGATTTCTCATAAACCCGACTTTTTAACCAAATCACTTCCGTCCACGCAGAACGACACTGCAGAAGAGTGCAAGCATGATAGAACACGTATCGCACATGGGTTACGCAGTGGCATGGTGTCCCAATCACAATAACAGACGTTGCCTTGCCTCAGTTTGACCCAGTTATCTCTAGAAGCCTTAATATGACCGAAATTCAAACTCGTCGGTGGAATTATACTCTATCCGGTGAACACACGCACGCAGCTGCGCAGCTTGGAAACCTTGTTTTCTGCACTGAACTCTCTGGTTACAGTCCAGGTCTCGAGGCCCACCCGGCAATGTATGTCGCGTTCTTTTGCGCACAATCCCGCGGGATTCGCGGAATCCCCGGGAACGTCGCGGTTCTTGAGCGTGCGTGTTTTCCGCGCCGGGGATTCACAGAAATTATAGATCGGGAAAGCTGCCCCCTCCCTGAAAGGAGAAGCTGTCCCCCATGTGATAAGCAGCGCTGGACGCATTCAACTGCAGCGCTCATTTTCTGGCGCGCTTGTACAATATGGCGCGGACAAGCGGGAAATGTAACGCCAAGGCCGAGACAGGCTGATTTCACGGGAATTCAAGGGCATTTTTCCGGTGGAGAAAAGTTGCGAAAAAAGAACGCGATCATAGGACGACCTTCACTCCTCGTACCGTAAGCTCTGCGTAGTTCTGAGTCGGTGAATGTACACGAAAAAGGAATGATAGATTACACCACTGAGAGCGTCCGTTGTCTGCCGTAGTCCCTAGTCTCTGTGAGAGGGACCATCAACGCAGGTTTTCCAAACAAGTCCACTCTGAGATGTCCACCGACAACAGCACAGGAAAGACGCGCCGTCCACCGGAATGTCGGTCGGGACAGCGTCGTCCGCTGACCCTGTCCGCCGCGACAGCGGAGTCTTAGACACTGTTGCGCGTCCGCTGACCCTGTCCGCCGCGACAAGCAGCGTTAGGGCACTGTGCGCCGTCCCGCTGAACCCTTGTCCGCCGCGACAAGCAGCGTCTCAGGGCCACTGTGCGCGTTCCACTGACCCTGTCCGCCCGCGGACAGCAGCGTCTCAGGGCACTGTCCGCGCGAACAGCAGCGGTCTCAGGGCACTGTCCGCCGCGACCAGCAGCGTCTCAGGCACTGTGGCCGTCGTCCGCTGTGCCTTGTTCCGCCGCGACAAAGCAGCGTCCTCAGGGCACTGGTTGCGCCGTCCACTGACCCTGTCCGGCCGCGACAGCAGCGTTCTCAGGGCACTGTGCGCCGTCAATCCGCTGACCCTGTCCGCGCGACAGTAGCGTCTCAGGGCACTGTGCGCCGTCCACTGGCCCTGTCCGCCGCGACAGCAGCGTCTCAGGCACTGTGCGCCGTCCGCTTTGACCCTGTCCGCCGCGACAACAAGCGTCCCAGGGACATGTGCCGCCGTTCCGCTGACCCTGTCCGCCGCGACAGCAGCGTCTCAGGCACTGCTCCGCCGTCCACCTGGCCCTGGTCCGCCGCGACAGCACGTCTCAGGGCACTGTCCGCCGTCCACTGGCCCGTCCGCCGCGACAGCAGCGGTCTCAGGGTTACTGTGCGGTCGTCCACTGCCCTGTCCGCCGTGACAGCAGCGTCTCAGGGCTCACTGTTCCGCCGCGACAGCAGGCGTTCTCAGGGGCACTGGCGCCGCGACAGCAGCCGTCTCAGGGCACTGTGCGCCGTCCACTGGCCCTGTCCGCCGCGACAGCAGCGTCTCAGGGCACTGTGCGCCTCCTGCCCCGCCTGGTGCCGGCGGTGCGGCCGGTCGCCTCCTACCGGTACAGCGTCCTCTGAAACAGCCGGTCGGCGTTCTCCTGCAGGAAGTCGAGCAGCAGCGCCGCGTGGTGCGTCACCAGGTTCAGCTTGCGCTCTGACATGCGCATCTGCAGCAGGATCGTCGGAAGCAGCGCTGTGGAGACAGGGGCGGTCAGACAGGCAGGCGTGACGGCCTGTAGGTGGGGATCCGCAGCAGCTCCGGGTTAGGGTGGGTTCGACGCGGGGTGAGCAGAGCTGACCGTTGGAGCTGTGTTTGAACAGACGGGTCAGTGGGTGTGAGGCTACAGTGGAGAGGTGCTACGCTCTGGGGTATGGTCACAGCGGCTGGCTTCAAAGCAGGACGACGCGGCTAGAGCACTGCAGAAAGCCGCCGGGAACAGCGGTCCGTTTACACAGCGATTAATTTGAGCAGACCGTCGTCGCGGCTGACAGTGTTGTAACCGCCAGCAGAAACACCGCTAACGGCATATTTCAGCGAACCAATCGCCATAGTCAGCGGAGGTTTCACGCCACGGGAGAATATAACGTGCAGCAATAGGCCGTAAACGCCACGGATACACCGGACGGGGATGGATAGCGGTTTTACGAGACGTTAGTGATCTGTACACGGGCGGTGTGTAGAGGTCCAGCCGGGGACGGTTAGTGATCTGTACACGGGCGCGGCGGTGTGTAGGGGTGACCAGGCGGGGACCCAGGCTCGCGGTGCTGCGGCGCCCACTGTCTGACCATCTGTGCTGCCCCGCTCCGTCAGCTCCGTCAGCGACGCGATGGGTATACCACGGTTCGACGACCGGCGCGCCAATCTCCCCTGCAGTGCTTTACCCGCCAATAACGCGCCCCTGCGCGCCGCACAGCGCACCATTCGCCGTCCGGACGGCACGCCGCCGAAATTAAATTGTATCCTCACACACACACACATACACATCCACTTCAGGTTATGGCTCCCGGTGAATATTTCATGGTTCATTCTGATTTGTGGCCCACGCCAAATGAACGGACCGCAAGGAAGTGTTCATAGTCGTTTTACTTTGGTCGTGGTTGAATTTCAGCACAGCACATGCAAACTTTGCTCACAATATTAGCAAACGTCTGCAGCAATGGATGGAAAGTATGGAAATAACTTGTCTGAACTGAAGTGATCAGGGGCATCCCCAGACTGAGAAGATACTATTCCCACTGTCGCACTGGAACAAAGCGATGAATTCCTGGAACCGTATTTTCCAAATCAATATTAAACCTCCATATTAAAAATATCTGAGAGTATCTCCGGCATAATTTTCCCCATTTCTAAACCTTCATTACTTGATAAATTGCCACCTTTCTTATCATTCACTTATTCATTTCTTATCATTCAGCATTGTTATCATTTCTTATCATTTCTTATCATTCAGCATTCTTATCATTTCTTATCATTCAACATTCTTATCATTTCTTATCACTTTGATTTATCATTCAATACATTGCTATTTTATATTTCCAATATTATTAGGTAAAGGAATCTTGGATACTTCCCACTTCTTGGCTTAGAACTTCCACAATCCACAGTCGATCCGATAAGTTCCATGTTTCGTGATTGCTGAATTGAAGCATAATACTCTCTGATCGCGAGTAGACTTTCCTATACAAATGGTGGCGCCAATGCCCACCATCTTTGTGTTATGCCCCACCAACTCTTGACTGATTTGGGGGCCATCCGACATCAAAATTGTTATTTTCACCTCAACCAAACAAAACTACCAAGCTAAATGACATTTTGCCCTACCAATATTTCAGTTTTTGACAGCCGCAGAAGGTGGGTAGTGTACAGTATTCCCGGTATCAGTACTGACCCAGCAGCCACAGGAGGTGGGTAGTGTACAGTATTCTCGGTATCAGTACTGACCCAGCAGCCGCAGGAGGCCCGGGAATACTGTACACTACCCACCTCCTGTGGCTGCTGGGTCAGTACTGATACCGGGAATACTGTACACTACCCACCTCCTGCGGCTGCTGGGTCAGTACTGATACCGAGAATACTGTACACTACCCACCTCCTGCGACTGCTGGGTTCAGTACTGATACCGATAATACTGTACACCTACCCACCTCCTGCGGCTGCTGGGTCAGTACTGATACCGAGAATACTGTACACTACCCGCCTCCTGCGGCTGCTGGGTCAGTACTGAAAATATTGCGTAAGGGCAAAATGTCAAATTTTAGCTGGTTGTTTTGTTTGTTGAGGTGAAAATAACCATTTTAACGGATTGGCCCCAAAATCTGACAAGGAGTTGGTGGGAACAAAAACTCAAAAGATGGTGGCAGTGGCGCCACCATTTGTAAGGAAAGCTTTTATCGCGATAGAGAGTATTATGCCTTCAATTCAACAATCACGAAACATGGAACTATAATCGGATCGAACTGTGGGATTGTGGAGGTTCTTAGCCAAGGAAGTGGGGAAGTATCCAAGATTCCTTTACCTAATAATATCGGAAATTATAATAGCAATATGTATTGGAATGATAAATCAAGGTGATAAAAATGATGAAGAAATGTTGAATGATAAGAAATGATAAGAATGCTGAATGATAATAAAATGATAACAATGCTTGAATGATAAGAAAATGAATAACCTGTGAATGATAAGAAAGGTCGGCAATTTATCAAGTAATGAGGTTTTTAGGAAATGGGAAATTATTGCCGGAGATACTCTCAGATATTTTAATATGGAGGTTTAATATTGATTTGGAAAATACGCGTTCCAGGAATATCACTTTATTGTTCCAGTGCGACAGTGGGAATAGTATTCTTCCTCGCGTCTGGGGATGCCCCTTGATCACTTCAGTTCAGACAAGTTATTTCCATACTTTCCATCCATTTGCTGCAGACGCTTGCTAATATTGTGAGCAAAGTTTGCCATGTGCTGTGCTTGAAATCAAACCACGACCAAAAGTAAAACTGAACTGATGACAACTCCTTTGCGGTCCGTTCATTGGCGTTTGGCCCACAAATCAGAATTGAACATGAAATATTCACCGGGAGCCATAACCTGAAGTGGATGTGTATGTGTGTGTGTTGTGAGGATACAATTTCATTTCGGCGCGGTGCCGTCCCGCGACGGCCGAAATGCGGGTGCGCTTGCGCGCGCGCAGGGCGCGTTATTTGGCGGGTAAAGCCACTGCAGCCGGGAGATTGGCGCGCCGATTTCGTTCGACCCGGCTTACCCATCGCGTCGCTGACGGAGCGTGACGAAGCGGGGCAGCACAGATGGTCAGGGACAGAGGCCCGCGCAGCACCGCGAGCCTGGGTCCCCGCGCTGGTTACCCCTACCACACCGTCGCGCCCGGTACAAGACACTAACTGTCCCTGCCTGGGTCCACCCCCTATCCTATCACACCGCCCGTTGTACAGATCACTAACGTCTCGTTTAAAAACCGCTGATCTATTCCCCGTCCGGTTGTATCGGTGGCGTTTTACGCCTATTGCTACACGTTATATTCTCCGCTTGGCGTGAAAAACTCCGCGTCTATGGCGATTGGTTCGCTGAAATATGCCGTTAGCGATTGTTTTCTGCCGGCGGTTACAAACACTGTCGCGCTGCTTGACGACGGTCTGCTCAAATTAATTCGCCTGTGCTAAACGGAGCGCTGTTCCCGTCGGCTTTCTATGGCAGTGTTCGAAGCCGCGTTCTCCTGCTTCTGAAGCCAGCGCTGTGACCATACCTCAGAGGCGAAACAAACTCTCCACTGTAGCCTCACACCACTGACCCGTCTGTCCAAGCACAGCTCAAGCGGTCAGCTTGCTCACCCCGCGTCTACCCACCCTAACTCCGAGCTTGCTCCGGGATCCCCATACAGGCCGTCCACGCCTGCCTGTCTGACCGCCCCTGTCTCCACAGCGCTCTCCGACGATCCTGCTGCAGATGCGCATGTCGGAGCGCAGCTGAACCTGGTGACGCACCACGCGGCGCTTGCTGCTCGACTTCCTGCAGGAGAACGCCGACCGGCTGTTTCAGAGGACGCTTGTACCGGTAGGAGGCGACCGGCCGCACCGCCGGCAACCGGGCGGGGCAGGAGGCGCACAGTGGCCCTGAGACGCTTGCTGTCGCGGCGCACAGTGCCCTGAGACCTGCTGTCGCGGCCGCCGCGCACAGTGCCCTGAGACGCTGCTGTCGCGGCGATCAGTGCCCTGAGACGCTTATGCTGTCACGGCGGACAGGGCCAGTGGACGGACGCACAGTAACCCTGAGACCGCTTGCTGTCGCGGCGGAACAGGGCCACGTGGACGGCGGACAGGTGCCTGAAGACGCTGCTGGCGCGGCGGACAGGGCCAGTGGACGGGCGGACAGTGCCCTGAGCGCTGCTGTCGCGGCGGACAGGGCAGCGGACGGCGCCACAGTGTTCCTGGGACGCTTGTTGTCGCGCGGGACAGGGTCATCGGACGGCCACAGTGCCCATAGACGCTGCCTGGTCGCGGCGACAGGGCCAGTGGACGGCGCACAGATGCCCTGAGACGCTACTGTTGCGGCGGACAGGGTCAGGGACGGCGCACATTGCCCTAGACGGCTTGCTTCGCTGGCGGACAGGGTCAGTGGACGGCCGCACAGGCCCTGAGACGCTGCTGTCGCGGCGGACAGGGTCAGCGGACGGCGCACAGTGCCCTGAGACGCTGCTGTCGCGGCGGACAGTGCCCTGAGACGCTGCTGTCGCGGCGGACAGGGTCAGCGGACGGCGCACAGTGTCCTGAGACGCTGCTGTCGCGGCGGACAGGGTCAGCGGACGGCGCACAGTGCCCTGAGACGCTACTGTCGCGGCGGACAGGGGCAGCGGAGACGCTGCTGTCGCGGCGAACAGGGCCAGTGGACGGCCCCTGTGCCGACGACATACCGGTAGACGGCGCGTCTTCCTGTGCTGGTGTCGGTGGACATCTCAGAGTGACTTGTTTGTAAAACTGTGTTGATGTCTCTCACAGAGACTAGTGACTACGGCCGGCAACGGACGCTCTCAGTGGTGTATCTATCGTTCCCTTTTCGCGTACATCACCTACTCACTACGCAGAGCTTACAGTACGAGGAGTGAAGGTCGACTATGACCGCGTTCTTTTCGCACTTTCCCCACCGGAGAATCCCTTGAATTCCCGTGCACATCAGCTGTCTCGGTCTTTGCGTACTTTCCCCTTGTCGCGCCATATTTGTACAAAGCGCGCCAGAAATGAGCGCTGCAGTTGACAATGCGCCCAGCGCTGCCCAATCACATGGGGGACAGCTCTCCATGCGTGGGGGGATAGCTTTCCCGATCCAGAATTTCTGTGAATCTCCGGCGCGGAAAACTCTCGCTCAAGAACGCACGTTCAAAAACGCACGGTCAAGAATGCACGTTCCCGGGGGATTCCGCGAAATCACCGCGGGATTGTGCGCAAAGAACGCGACATATATCTGCCGGGCGGCCTCGAGACCGGACCTGTAAGCAGAGAGTCCAGTGCACAAAGTTCAAAGCTGCGCAGCTGTGTGTGTTCACCGATTGAGTATAATTCACCGACAAAGTTGAATTCTGGTCATATTAAGGCTTCTAGAGATAACTGGGTCAAACTGAGGCAAGACAACGTCTGTACTGTGATTGGGACACCATACCACTGCGTACATGTGCGATACGTGTTCTACATGCTGCACTCTCTTCAGTGTCGTTCCGCGTTGGACGGAGTGATTTGTTAAAAAGTCGGGTTATGAGAAAGCGTAGTCCGGGTGACATTCGACTCTCCCCTCAGTTTTGCTGTACTGCGGTGTGCTGTGGCCATGACCGAGGCCGAATCTCGAAACATCGCTGTGAAGTTCCATCATAACCAGCCGTGTCGGTCACCAGTAGTTTGTCATGACCAGGCCGTGTCGGTCACCAGTAGTTTGTCATAACCAACCGTGTCGGTCACCAGTAGTTTGTCATGACCAGCCGTGTCGGTCACCAGTAGTTTGTCATGACCAGCCGTGTCGGTCACCAGTACTTTGTCATGACCAGGCCGTGTCGGTCACCAGTAGTTTGTCATGACCAGCCGTGACGTAGTTTGTCATGATCAGCGGATGGCGCTCTGGTCTGCCCATGTCTCTCGACACATTTGTCCTCGCTCACCCCGGGGTGGTGAGGTTCAGTTTATCTGGTGTGGTCCGCAGGCTGACTGTACCTGTCACTCTCCCTGTGACATCGGTTTGCCGTCATTTTACTGTGCTGTGTAAGTGTTTTTAGTGTTTGTATTGTAGTTCATATCCGAGCTGGTCAGCTAAGTAGTGATAGTCTTAAAAGACCACTCAGTTCAGTGGTCACTGGTGACTTCTTGTCTCTTGCCTGAGGATCTCATTGAATGCCATTTTGTATGTAAATAAACACGTTTTAGTAACCCAATAAATGATTGAGAACATGTTTTATGTTGTATTCATTTGTCTTCGTACTTAATTTCCCTGCTACTTGTATGCGTTTGCTCTCTCCTGCCATTGTGTTCCGTCATGGTGTGTACCGTAGCTCTGTTCCTATCGCTCGGCTGACATTCGGCACACATGCGAAGTGTGCCCTCTAAAACCCAATGGCAGACTTACGCGGAGACACAATAGACGTAACATCAAAATATATCGATCATATATTTTCCGAAACGCCTTGGCATTGATTTACCACGGTAATATATTGAAAGGAACGATGCTGAATTGATATTACCCGCGCAAACATTCCAGCAGCGTGCTCTGATATTCTGCAGTACACAATATCGGCCACTCCTGACCGATACTGTTCCTTCTTATATTCTGCTGTTGCTTTCTAATTACAAATTATCTCATTTGAATCCCAGGTAGGTTGATGTCCCATCGTGTTAGACCAGTGCGGATTGTTGATCCTTACGCAAATGCAATCCACATCCATTGTTCTACATTGTCGTCCGCTCTCGCCCCGTTCCAGTTCAGGCACTCGCCTGTCTAGTCCAGACTGCTGGCGTGCCTCTGAGCAGTTCAGCTGGCTGGCAGCATCGCTGCCGTCAGCTCACCGTCCACCATACCCCCTCTCCTGAGACGGGCCCGGATCGGTCCGTACACCATACCCTCTCTCCTGGGGTGGGCCCAGATCGGTCCGTCCACCATACCCCCTCTCCTGGGGCGGGGCCTGATCGGTTCGTTCTCCATACCCTCTCTCCTGGGGCGGGACCGGATCGGTCCGTCCACCATACCCTCTCTCCTGAGACGGGCCCGGATCGTTCCGTACACCATACCCTCTATTCCTGGTGGGGGCCAGATCGTCGTCCACATACCTCTCTCCTGGGACGGGCCCAGATCGGTCCGTCCACCATACCCTCTCACCTGGAGTGGGCCATGATCGGTCCGTCCACCATACCCTCTCGCCTGGGACGGGCCATGATCGGTCAGAACGTTTCATTACGCCGCCGCCGGCCGAAACTTGGCCGGATTATGGTCAAAAGTCGGCCGCGCTCTTTTGCTAATGGCCGCCGTAAAATTGACGAACATCTTGTCATAGCCGCGAGTCGCGGGATCGCTCAGCGCCAAACTTCCTGCTCGAAGGTGGGGGAAGGGAGGGGGCTGAGTGGTCGCCGGCGCCGGCTGAGTGCATTTGAGGGGAGCGGCGGAACTCGGCCGCACCCCGGCACGGCGCCGCAACTTGGCTCGTCAGTCCCGGCCTCAAAGTCGCCAACAACGCCCATTACGGCCGCGCGGCGTTCGTATTTTTCGTGGCCGCGTGGCTGGAGACCGACTCGGCCGTCTTATGATCGGCGTCACGTCTGGTGGCGGGACTCGGCCGTCTGGACTCGGCCGCTGGTGGCGGGACTCGGCCGTCTGGTGGCGGACTCGGCCGTCTGGTGGCGGGACTCGGACGTCTGGTGGCGGGACTCGGCCGTCTGGTGGCGAGACTCGGCCGTCTGGTGGCGGGACTCGGCCGTCTGGTGGCGGGACTCGGCCGTCTGGTGGCGGGACTCCGTCTGGTGGCGGGACTCGGCCGTCTGGCGGCGGGACTCGGCCGGACCGGACGACTGCTGTCTGGCTGCACTGCAATCCACGGAGCTGGAAATGTCGCGCGCAATTATCCGGGGCCTCCGACGCCATCGCTCGGTTTTTATTCGTCGCAAGAACTTATATTGAGGGCACTACCACGCGGCAATCGATTACAAAGTTTTGCTTTTATCTCATTCGGGACCACTTAAAGCATTGCTTATCCCGAGAAAGTTCCCAGCAGAACGCAAAGTGGCTCCGATAGCGTGCTATCTCTCACTTTACGTCTTTTCCATTATCTTGGCTCACGTCTGAAGAAATGCGTTGCGTATGCCACGTTTTTACAACGATTATTGTGTTATTTGCTGCAATTATTCGCGTAGTGGATTATAGTTCACTATGGAAGTGGATGGAAGTGGAAGGAAGAGGATCCATATTGGATGACTGCCCCGTAGTCCGTACTACCGTTCAGTGGCGGATCCAGAGGGGGGGGCATGGGGCCATGCCCCCCCCTTGAGCCTCGAGCTTGAGGGGCACTCTGGCCGCCTGAGGGGGCACTCTGGCCGCCTGAGGGGGCACTCTTGTCGCCTGAGGGGTACTCTTGTCGCCTGAGAGGGCACTC
>VOPJ01010507.1:0-25560 GCA_014673585.1 Semibalanus balanoides | reverse complement strand
GCGACCAATTTTGGGGAAAATATTCCGGTCGGCGACCAGCTTTCATTTTTTTAGCCCTGTTGATTGGATAGAGACGTTGCTTTCAAGGCGTCAGCAAAGGGTTATATTAAATGGGTGCAAATCACAATGAAAGGAGGTTCTCTGTGGAATTCCACAGTGCTCAAACTTGGGCCCGTTGCTGTTTATACTATTTGTGAATACAATTGGAAAGAGTTTAGATAGCGAAGTCTTAGAATTTGCAGACGAACTAAAAGTTGTCAGGCTTATTAGAGGAAGACATGGTCAGGATGTTTTCCAAGCAGATTTGGACAAACTAGTTGACTTTGATGGTCTGAAGCAGGCTGATTAATCTAATTGATAAATTTTAGATTATGCGCTCTGGCACGAGTTGCAGTAAACACGAGTATGAAATTAGTGGGCAAAAACTAGATCAGATTTAAATTGAAAAGATATGTAGGGTTGCCTACAAAGGTGAAGAGGTAATAAAAAACTGTTCAGTGCATACGTTAGACCACATTTAGCGGATTATGTGCAACCATGGTCTCCAACAGTGTTCTTCATGAATCGGGTGCTCCCATGGGTGCCTACTCAATTCTTCCCATTGTCTGGGCTGGGTATGCATTTTACGATTTTTCATGGGTTCTGGTTGGGCATGGGCATGACAATTTTTTAGTCATGTCGCTAGCCGTGATTTTTTGTTACTTGAAAGCCTGATGTTTAACCAGGTAAATATGTTAATAAGTGATATGGGACACTTAAACAATACATTTTGGCAATTATATGAATACAATAAATTATGGTGAGTACATAGCAGTGGTGAAAGATTAAAAAATCCGAAATCATGTCCGATCCAAAGTCTGAATTCAAAATGACAATGTTGACCGAAAAGTGTTCGATTAGTCAAAAGCCACAGCAATACACAGGTGCATGATATTATTTCTCGTTAACCCGCGCCCCACTGGGACTCTGCATTTCCCCTTTCCGCCCGGACTGGCGGAGGATGTTTGAACACCCCCCCTAACTCGCGCTCCTACGGCCACGCACGACAAAAACAAAAAAACACTGTTCGAATGTTATCACAAATAATTTCGAAACTATACAAAAAAATCGGCTCACGTTCAAAACTCAGGCACCAGAGGTCATCGAAGGTCAAATTTCAAGTTTAGAACATTGCTCCAGAAGCCCCCAAAATATTTCGGAAACTATTATTTCTAGAAACAAAACGTTCATAAAAACAACGCTAGCATTGCAATTTGCAACGCATCGTAGGTCTCAAAAACTGACCTCAGTTCAACAGTTTAGACTCTAGATTCATTTTAAGTCAAATGCTGATTTTGGCAAAACATTTTCGCCGAGATCACTTATTACCATAAAACAAGTACGCAATACTATTTGAGCCATCGTGTTGTCTCGGTCAGCGTTTTGAATATGTCAAATATATGATCATGTTAGGTTAACTTAAAAAATGACGCAGGTTTTTCAAGGTCAAATGTGACCCAAGTAGGTATGTTGGCATTATCAGGAGATAATCTTGACGAGACAAAAACACATTTGTGAAAGTTCACTCTCTATCTGTATTTATGTTAAGAGTTATTGACGAAAAGGTGTTGTGACTTCGATGGACCTAGAGAAACCCTGTAAGGGTCCCTGAGCAAAACCTGCACTTGTTATCATACATCATATCCTATTATAACATTGTCCAGAAGAACCATTGACCGATATCGTCGAAAAAAGAAAGCATTTTAATATTTCTCAATTGACTTATAATGGAGGTCACAAAATTGCCCGACCTCAGGTCACGGATATCGAAATCCGAGATTACATTTATGTAGATGCTGGATTGACTTGATTTAATCGCAAAAAATTGTATATCGACCCGTTTAAGAAACTGTGGTCATGGCACGACCACAAACTGTTTGGTAGGTGGGGTCACTTGTCCTGAGCTGGTGACCTGATCTAACCAGATACGAAACTTGAATTTTCGCAAAATGTGTGGAAAGGATCAATGATAGTTATGCTAAATTTGGCGGCGCTACGCGTCGCCGTTTTTTCGTTTTATTGGAAAAACAGGAGGGGGGTTGCTAAAACACCCCCCAGTGGGGTGCGGGTTAATAGCATAAAAGTAAATATGTTAGGATAATGGTTGCAATTTTTTGAAAATAATTACTCGTATCTGCTTAATATGATGGGCCGGACCGGGCATGGTCCTCAATATTTTGAATATGAATGGGGTCTTGGTCTGGGGACTGGCTTGTGTTCATGGGCTTCGGCTGGGCTGGTTGGGGTTTAGGCACACATGAACATGGTCCTCCAACATATGATAAAAGATTGCTGGTATGTTAGAAAAGTTCAGGAAATGGAAGCACAAAAGGTAGTTTGTCTTTATAGTATGCCTTATGAAGATAGATTAAATATACTTTTAGATATAAGAGGAGATCGAATTGAAGTATTACAATTTGTAAATGGTCAGCATTCTGGATATTTAAAGGTAATGTTTGAGTTCTGTAACGAAAACCAAGGTAGAGGTGATCAGCATAAGCTCGTTATAAAACAAAGTAGAGCTGGGCTACGCAAGCCATTTTTCAGTAGAAGGGTTGTAGAGCATTATATTACGCTACCGGGGAATGTCGCTTCTACAGCGTCACTTGCCTTATTCCAAAATATATTAGATAAATACTATACAGAGAAGGTATTATTGCATGAGTACTCGTGGGATTATGCTTGTTTTGGTAAGGTGGGCGAGAGGTCTTGAGGGCGTGACTGGTTGGGGTATGTGCAACCTCTGATGGGCCCTGGAGGCTCTTTGTTGCACTCTTCTTTTATGTATTTTATTTCCTTATATCCGTATCCTCAGAATAGGAAGCTTTCGAGTATGTCCCCGTTGACTTACAATGTAGAGGTCACGAAATTGACCCATCCGTTAACCCGTCCGACCCATAGGACACCGACAACAAATCCGAGATATATGTATGAATTGTATAAAATCCTGTGTTTGAAACCAATCGGCCCAAATCAGTGTCTGTGGTACGACGGCAAACCATTTGGAGCTCAGATCACGTGACCTGGCCTGGTGATCTGACCTGAGTTGGCTCTAGGTCAATAATTTCACACAGCGTGGGTACTTGCTGCTCAAGCAGCTGTGCCAAAAATGGTGGCACCCGGAGCCGCCGTTTGTCCGCGATCATCGACAAACTGTGACGCCATCACTGCATGTGGTCAGCTGTTGGAACCATGACGTCACACTTAACAGCCCAATCCAGGATTAGGAGAGAACCGGCGCCGGTGGCGGCGGCAAGGTATATAAGCGGCAGGTTGACTCCCGGTCAGCACAACTCGGCCTGTCCAACGACACGCATACACGGCAGAGTCCTCACTTCGTCCAGTGACGGTCCTCGTTTCGTGCAGTGTGTGTGTGTAACAGTGTCGAACTCAGCAGCCATGGTGTCTCGGATCGTTCTGGTGGCGGCGGCGGCGGCCCTGGTGGTGAGTCGAACGACGGCGGTGTGGAGAAGGCTGGAGGGGAGAGGGAGTACAAAGGATAGCAGGGACAAGGCGGCGACGTGCTTTTTTGTAATGGCGTCGCCATTTCGCAACTTGAGGGAGGAGGTATGGTGGGAGTTCAATCTGCACCTTCTTCAGGGAACTCACCGTGTGGTACCGGTATCTGATGTACCTGGCCGTTATTGAAAGTAATATAAATATTACAACTTTATGCCTACTGTAAAGATTGAGAAATCATTAAAAAAGACATATATAAATCAAAGTGAAGCCATTTGTAACGGATTCTACTTGTCTTTTACTCATTTTACTGTCCTTGTGAAATTGTCAATTTTTCTTGTTATTTTAATATTTAACATCTCTGCTCCATATAATTGTAAATAATTTGTGGATCATGTATAGCCCCGGCTATTCGTGCATGGAGTCTAGGTTTTAATTTTCGCCAACTATAGCAATTTTCCAGACATCTTAACAATGCACTCTCATCGCCGGACTGCATAATCCACTCGGTGTGACTTTGACGGTGTTTCCGTCACTTGTTTGTGACTTTCGTCACCTCTGTAGGCCTTCTGGTCGTGCTTCAGGTCCAGGCTGCACCAGGCCTCGGGATGCCGTTTCTTCTTATTCGACATCGAGTGGAGAAATATATATATTAGACTGCCATGTACCAATGTCATGTGCGCCGACGACGCTGCCTGTAACGTAGCAGCTGACCCTGCAGCCATCCCACCAGTGGTTGCCACCAGCGGCTACTGCAAGAATTTCGGCGGCGCGACCGGCTTCCTCTGCGTGGCCAAGAAGGACAACAAAAAGAAGTGCAACCGGCCGGAGATGTGCACCTCCGGAAAGTAAGTGTCCGCAGAGAAATTGCACAGTATGTATGAGAATGATGTCAAAGAATCTTGGTTATTGATCTAGATCTGCTCCATACACTCGGAGTATCGGGGACAGACACAATTTCATGAGATATCGCAGTCTATTATGCGTACCCAACATGTTCGTATTTTTACTATTAAGCCGCGTTAATGGGTCGTTGTGCATTAAAAAATCGACTTCAGGAATAGCCGTCCCTAAACTTCATTGAAAGTGTACTGGCCGCGGTGCACTGCGCGGAATCCGGTGGATGAGGACGGAATCAGATAACACATTTGATCTGAACATATCGAAGTAACAAGCCGTGTTTCCGTGGGTGCAAGATGATGCGGTCGCGAAGAGTGAAGATACAGTTCAGTTCAAGTTAGTATCTATCTAATACTCGAAGTCTACTCCTATATCTTCTATAGGTATAGTCAATACTGTGAGAGCTGCGCTCGCTCTAGCTACACTCTATGTTTGCTGGTCATACAATTGGGTGATTAAAAAAACATAACGTAAAACACGGCATGTGCGCACGCATCTGAACGTGGACACTGAACGGCATCATCCACGCTAATACAAAAGTGCGATGATCCGTTTTTCCGAGCTGTTTTAATAGGCGCGAAATAGCCTCGCTGGAACTAGGACAGAATAGTTGATGTTTCTCCTTACATATGGAGCGAAATAGTATATGAACAACGAGAAGTTGTTTACTCTGTTATGCTAGGTAGTTTCACAGGACCATGACATCGCCTGTAATAATCGCCTTAACGAAATCATCTTATCAAATTTAGAACCCATCGGACCATTACTATTTATGATGAAAAGATGCAGTCTTATGACTTTAACCTTCTCCCGGGTAAGGGGTGGTGACACACCTCGGTTTTACGGAAATAAATCACGTTTGATCAACCGATCCGTAATTAAACTTTCGGTACTTTACTTTTGAATAATTTGACACATACTCTAAAAATTGTGAACTTCCAACTTTTATAACCCGTGATCTATGACCTGTTTCTTAAGGTCATGTCAGGCGCATCCGGTGTTCCGTAGCATTAATCCCTGTTACATGTGCAGTTTCCGAGTGTTTGTTGTCCAGGAGCATATGCACAGGTGTTAGCAGGTGACAGTTGTGGCTTTCGCGGAGATTGTAATCCCTACTGACATTTTCAGAGGCCAACCGAGTTTACTGATCTCAGATGACCTGGCAGGATCCTTTTTGTATTTGGCAGTTTAAAAGACATATTGCGCCCCTGATTTCGATTGTTAACCAAATAAGCATACCAAGGTGTTCCTTGGCGATTTTAGCTCGATCAGTATTCATTTGCTAAACAGACACGATTTGATGACATTTGACTCATTTACTTGTCCTCAGAGGTCACCTATTGATCCTTAAAATGGGGGTGTCAATTCCTTCCTCTCGTCACAAGCAACACGCTCGTTTGGAATCGAAGCTCTAGCTCAAGTAGGGGCAAAACGCCAAGGGGGGTCTTACCCTCCCCTCTCCGGACACGCAGTGATCTTGCCCTACCCGGGCGCGTGTTAAAGCTGTTTCCGAGAGAGGTCACACTGAAAGTTGTCTTGAAATTTAACCATACGGTGCATCTTGATTTCAAACTACGAATATTACTTTGGTTTGGACAACTGATAAATATATGTGGAGAAAGAAGTAATTTCTACGTTCTACAATTGCACTCAGGATAACTCTGGTACTGGAAAATAGAGCACCTTTGTGACTGGTACTCCTGGAGATCTTCTCCCTGACTGGCAATACCCTCGCTCCCGAGTCTCAAGACGTACGTAATACCGGCGGCGTAATGTGCTAACTGCATTCGAATCAAGTCCGACCGGAGTGCGCGAGCGACAATGCCCGTGGCTGAGGTGTATATACCAGACTGCGAACGTCACACACGTCTCTGCGAGTGCAAACTGCAAGTCGATATCGCAACGATAGCCAGAAGAATTATATGTTCCTACACCTGGTCTTAACACTCGGCCCTCGCCCCCCGTGTCCGACTCTCGAAAGCACTCAACAGTTTATTCGGGTGTGAGCAAACACGAGAACTTCGATTTGAGCGTAATATTCTTAAATGACAATGCCCTCGGCACCAATTCTACTATTCAACTTGGTCGAAACTACTTACTACACGGTATGTATGAGTTTGCTATAACTGCCTGCGATGACGAATTTCGCAATGCAATGCCTTCCCCTGAAAAACTCTCAGATTCTCTCGATTTTGTCAGAAAACTTCTCGCCTCGTATGACGTACATTTTCCATCTCATTAAAGACCTTCTTGCCTTCTCACGAGCATGGTTTACCAAAAACCTCCATTGTTAGGTTGAACATTCCAATAACTGGTATTCTCTTCTGAACTTACAAGACCTCGATCTTGGTGTTAGTCATAATCACGGCGTGTGCCCGTCATCTGCCTTGTCTAACGAGCAACAATTGCACGCAACAATGGAGAGAGTGGCTGGAGGGCTGGTCATTTTTTTCCGCAATGCGCTATGCTGGAAATAAGCAGCGGTAACATGTTCACCCTCAGATCTTCGCGGAACCTCTTGAGAGCTCCAAGCTACGGTGAAAGGCAATCAGTTCGGTTCGCACGACTTGATGATGCGTCGCACGAGACCGTGTGTGACCATAGTCGCCAGGCTGTAGTGCTCCTCCACACGCCGAGGCGGCGGCAACCCTCTCGGCCACTATCCACACGATACGCGCCCGATCCACTGACCGTCTACACTTTAACTGTCACTGACGTGCATCCATGTTGTGTTTGTGAAAAGTTATTTCAAAAACTGACAAACGTTGAGTCATATAGGTCTATGAGACGACTCGGACGACTGACACTCTATGAATATGGCGCGGGGACGGATAAGAATGTCGCTCCTCAGCGATGATCAGAGGTCGTACAATTTACCTTCGATACAGATGCACCGTAGATTCAAAGTCTAAAGACCACACAGCAGAAAACATGATCGAGCAAACTTCCTTGATGACACGAGAACACACTACTCCCTCATTGCCATCTCATTACGCACTCCTGTTCCACCTATATCTTCGATTTGCAAAACAGCATCTGACTCACATACACACACGCAACAATCTACTATACCACCACACATTGCCAGTTGATATCATGCCCTCACTGCTTCCACTTACATACGTTACAAACTCTCTTTCTGATAGTAGTGGCAGGAATTGGCGAGAGAGCAGAGCTACATCGTCATGCAAGACGAATCTCTTCAAGCTCTCAATGTTGTCTCAGAACGAAAGTTCACATGGCTCCTTGCAGTTGCTACACGTTGTTCAGTGACTCATATTTCAGCACAAATATATGAGCCAATTTGCTACCGTAGAGCTTCTGTTGAGTAGACAAAACAATGTAAGCGCTATGGGAGGTTAACATCATCGGTACAAATAAGAGGCCCATGGCATAAAAATGATCTGCCACCGCACAGTTTAACATAAGAACAAAAGAAGTTTGTCAACATCTGCATCTTGAAGTGGGGTGGAATATTTCCCATGGCAATGCGACTCCACCGCTCGTCCCGCTGAAGGATCCATATCAGCTTGCCAACACGTTGCATCGACTGACGGAAATATCACCTATGCATATTATGACGTACATTCTGTGTTCAAGAGATTATGTCATAGATAACTCGTTTGCAAGGACTGGCGTTCCTTTCGATGAATTCGTAATGGAGTCGACTATCAGCTATAAATTGGTAGCACACATTCGCGCATATCAATATATAGCTCGAATTGCAAACTTCCTCGATAAAGAATTTAACCAATCGGCACTAAAGCCTCGCCGCTCAAATATAATCCGTTCACAATAATTAATATAATCCGAAAACGACGAATATTCATCACACAGACATGATCAAGATCGATGGACAGAGATTTTCTGACGCTTGCATGGCTTCCTTGTCTCTAAGGCTCTTAGACAATTACCAAAAGCAGTTTTGTTTTTATTAACTTGTCAAGACATCGATTTTGAAAGAGCACGGCAATCCACTCGAACACATTTCCTCTTTGCGAGATTTACAACTCCAATTCGGCAATATTGCAAAATACAGAGAGCTCGCTACATAATTCCGTTAAGCCTCACCTAATGCCGAATATGCATACATACACACAATGTGAAACATCGCATCATGTAAAGTGCGTGTGCGTTGTGCGTGTAGTGTGATCTTGTGTGTGTTGTTTCGTGGTGGATGTTGTGTGTTGTCTGTGCTGTGTCTGTTGTGCTCATGTCATAGATGTCTGTGCTGCTGTGTCCTGTGTTCGTGAGTGTCCTGTGTCTGTGTCACTGTGGTCTAAGTAGTCCTGTGTTCTGTGTCCTGGCCTGATTGCGTCGAGTACTGGTCGCCTTCTCTGGCCGTTTCTCTGAGCTGATGCAACTTCGATGCTAAACAGCTGCTCTCGGATGATGCGGTAATCTTGTTGCTTTTTAGTTTGTTTTAGTGTTTTGTGTTGGTGTTTTCATTTAGGTTGTTGTTTGGTGTTTTGTCCTTTCGTCGTTTGTGTTGTGTCTTGTGTTTTGTGTTGTGCCAGTTTCCTGTGATAATATTGTCGTTTACCAGGAATTTCAAATCTGTCAACGAATGTTTCGTAGATAGCTCATGGCGGATGGCCTTCCGTGTGCGTGTTGCGTGCGCTCACTTGTGGAGTAGCACCGACAATTGTGCAAGACTGCCCGAGGAATCGCCTCGATGACGCAGGAACTGTCGCCTCACGCATGTAAGTCTTGTCAGGTGCAGGTCTGCGTTAGCTGGATGGGCAATGGGGCCGGGGGCCTAAATCCTTCTTTACAGTGAAAGAGTAAAGTCCCAATATGACAAGGCTAGGCCGCTTTACATACAATTGACACTAAGGCTAATGAATACAATTTGAGAAAAGAGTATTAATCACAAAAGGATGACACATTGGAAGCACTTCCAAAATTGCTAGTCGAAAATTGTTGTCACTACAGGGTAACAAAGACCACGCTTCCATGACATTAGGTAAACCCTGTCTCACCCTTATCCGCTGTGAGACTGTCTTTTTCTGTCTTTTTCTTTTTCTTATGACTGTCTTTTTAACTCTTTTGATTCGTTTTCATTAATATATTTGATATTATGAGGCTATGGTTTGTATTGATTCTATTTTATCACATAATTGTATAGTTATCCTACACTGAGAGACGCTCGAGACTTTATCCTGTCTTTGCAGAGAGCCACACTTTTGGAGCTTTCACAACATAAAAAGGTCTCAGGTTCTCATTAAGAAGACATTTTATCTTCGCTGAGAATGTATCAGTGTTGCGTAACATTCTCAATGAACTTCTTTTGAGACCATGTAGATTGCGAGGCATTCTCCACAGATATAATTTCGTTCACCCTGAAAACCATGGCGTGTCTGACATTCTCCACAGAGACGATGTAGCTCACCCTGAGAACCTTGGCGTATCCGGAGACCAAAATATATTTTTAAAGATCGTTCTCTACATGGTCTCTGAGAACGTTCTAGAGTCTACCACGTGGAGAGCTTAGCTGCTTGCAGCCAATGTTGCATGCTTGTCCACCTCGTCCCAAAAAACGCAATTAATTGAATTCGCACAAGCCAACCCCTCAATAGTCCGGACAGTGGGTCAAATTAGCCGTTGACCGGGCAGCCGCCCCATGAACAGGCCCTCAATCGCAGGACGTAGCTGAGAGGAGTTCCCACGCCATGCCGACGGCCACCACTCCCGGGTGACGGCTCGAGGACCGTCACTTGCCCAGTTGCCAGCGGCCACCATATCCGGATTAAAGGGATTATACGGGTTTCCGTCCTGAAAGGAAATGCACTCTTTTGCAGTTGTATGTGCTTAAAACACGTTTAAGACATATGGGGACCTCGTTGCTCATTTATCCATTATTTCAGCATTATCAGCGTTTAACTTTGGACTTTTTAAGACTTGTATCTGATAACGATACTGATCGGATTACTGTCCACCACCTTTTTAATATCTCTTATCCTTGGTTCCGGGTGGTTTCCGGGGCGTAGCAGAGACGGCTGTCTATACCTCAGCAAGTAACTGCAAAAAAGTACGCGGTGGCATTCACGAGCATTTGAAACGGTCCTTAACGTAAAGAAAGATGCATTTTCCAGAAAAAAGGTACCGTGTGCCTGTCTACCACCTTGATAAGTACGTTTTACTATGTAACTCAATTATTCTGGGAAAAACCCGTATAATCCCTTTAACGTCATCGTGACATGGAATTGTGGACCGGCAGGCGGGAAGATTAATTGATAGATTATTTCGAAATTTTTCCGAAAAACACATATCATAGATAAAAGCAAATCGAATAGAGTAAGACGAAACAAAAAGTGATCACAAAGACGAGTGAATGTAAGTAAAGATGATGACGAGTGATACTTGAGCGGCGTGGCACGGTACCGATGAATCAATAGTCGAGAGATAAACGAAACAAACGGCGATAAATAACATAAAACATTACGCGCGCGGGATGTGATGACAAACGCCATCTAGCGGAGAGCCGGGACACTTAGCCTTCGTGTGGAGACCGCTTGGAGTGGGTCACAGGCGCTACAGTATCATTTATTTCGGCAAATCCACGCAATAGAGACTCTTCCTTGCCTTTCGTCAGATCATAAACTACATTGTAGGAACACATGCAGACATTAGACACATACACAGGTTAAAATTAGCATGATAAAAATGACAGAGACAATGACAATGTGATGGTAACCATTATCGTTCATTCACTTGCAATGTCATAAGGCTTCAAAATCGATTAAACATGGTTATTTTTCTAAAAATAGGGACAATTTTCAATTGATATCGGTTAAAAAATGAGATTCCGAAAAACATGCTTCCGGACTTTATGCGGGCTAAATCGGGAAATTCACCACTATGCACAGTGCCGGTGGTGCTACCTAGAAGTTATTTGGTGGTTATGTCATTTGACTTAACCTGACCCGTTGCAGTCACAGCGCCACCTGCCGGTGCTATTATGACGCCACCTGTATGGAATAAGTTCAACGTCACATACGATTTACTTGCTACATGGTCTCTACAGGAGACCATGTAGAGATTCTCAAGGTTCTCAACAGCTGACAGCAAAAAGGGCCTGCCGGTTCAATCCTCGGTTCGGAAAAATTTTGGAATGTGTAGACTGCCTGATGTTCTCGTAGACCAAATATGATCAGCGACCAGCATCGAGACAATATGAACTACTCAGGCAAGACCATCCACTGAAAAGTCTCGATATGGAGACCGTGCAGATTTCTCATGGAAGATAATTTAGCTAAAACTCTAAAAAGTGTTTCTGAGTGTAATGACTGTTCTAGTGGTATTACGTTTTATGAATGCCTGGTGCTGTCAAAATCTTTGACTAAGATATTTAACAAAGATCGAACGAGCGAGATTCAACCAGACATTACAATGAATACACGTGTAATTCGGTGACCCGGACCAGGTGATCTGCAAGTGTCCCCTGCTCAGCCACTCTCTCCTGGTGTCCTGCTGCAAAAGGATTCGGTTTAACCAAAGTACTTGACTCGGATAATGCAAGAACGCCTCTCTTTATTACAAATACCAAACTCCAAAGGATCACTTTGTACTTATGCAGAAAACAACAACCCCGGGGTAACCCCGCCAGGTCGAGCGGCTCTACCACGCACGTTGCCAGGGCAACAAAACAGCGACGCATTAGAAGACAGCGCCGTATTGGCTGCACCACGTGCGTGACTTCGCTTGCCTTAATGATGAAGTACACGTAATGAAACGTTTTTTGGGGTTTCAACCTATTTCAGCTACACTCAGATTAGTTTCACGAATCAATAAAATTATATCAAAGTCATATACAAACGAAATTATGTTTTATCTTGTGCATAATAGCTTAAATGACAAAGCACACCTTTTGCATCCGGACACTTCAGTGTCGCCGACCACGAGGACAACCAGCTCGTCATCTAAGGTTTATATTAAACGAGATCACAGGGTGGGCGGTATTACCCCATGGGCGGTGCTCCCCCGTCCTTCCCTAACTCTGCTAATGCAAGGGCGGTGCCACCGGGGGGATGGGGTTGGCATTCACCCCTTCCCTATTGTTGATCAGAGGGGACACTATGTTTTGCCCCATGTCATTTAAGGAGGCCCCTCCATGCTTCAAAGAGACTTATCTCGCAGACCCCATCGCGAAGGTCACAGAGAATCCTGGAAGCCAGAGAGAGTCCTAGAGTGGTTAGAGGGGGCCTCTGAAGGCCAGAGGAGGCCATCTGGAAGCTAGAGGGGAGGTCAGAAAGGGAATATATGGAGGTCAGAGGTGGACCCCGGAGGCCAGAGTGGTTTCTGTGGAGGCCAGAAAGGCATCTGAAGGCCAGAGAGGGTTCCAGAGAGGGTGGTGAATATATCTCAGAGAACCGAGAATGTATAATATCCATGCCACATTTCTAAGAAATATCTGCATTTTTGACTGTTTTATGACTCCCTAAGCATAAGTAACTTATGGCGTATTTCTCAAGTTTCGTTTTTGGGCTTTAACCAACCCGCGCCCCGCTGGGGTATCCAGCCGAACGCGCCCCGCTGGGGGGGGGGGCAGATTCTGCCCCCTCGTTATCTTCTGAAACAATGACCGTGGCGAGACGCGCAATACGGCAATCAAAAGGTCACATTGATACGCACCCAAAGCGTACGTAAAATTTTCGAAATAAGGTCACATGTCAGGTCAAGGTCAGGTAAAAGGTCAAAATTAAGATATTTTAGTTTTTGGGCCATATTTTCTATCCAAAGCCTAAGATTGTACCTACTTTAGCACAAAGGTATACTGAAACTCCTGCATTAAGCAAAAGTGAAATTGTAAGCAAAGGTCAAGGTCAGTATCGGGTCACAAAAGGTCGCTGATGGCAAGAGGTTTACGAAAGTAATGCGACATATGTTTTATGGGTTGTTTTACACGTGTAATTCGATAATAGAAGCCATTTTGACAATCTGACACCGTGAAAGGTCAACGTCAGGTCAAATGAGGTCAAATTGTATTTTTTTTTTAACCAACAATATTTTTGTATAGTCCAGTAGGGTGACCCATTTTGCAACATTTTTCGAAAAAGTTCGAATCTCGGACGGTTTCTGATGCCTTTTTAGCCGCTGATTCGAATATGACCATCAAAATTGAAAATACAAAAATATTTGACTGCACGGGTAGTTTGCAAATTTTGCTTATGACCAATTTTTGATCATTTTGCCGACTATCCTAGAAAAAGTATAGGATTTAGAGTACAAGTGGCTATGACGTGAAAGAGCACTCCATTACGAACCCATTTCCATAATTTATAACTTCGTAGCACTACTGGTTGGCTCGAACTGTTGTCCAAAACTGATCGGTCTCACTCTTAGTACCATCTCCGTCCACTAGATGGCAGCAGGATAGAACACCGCCTCCTGCTGTGTTCNAAGACCTGCATAAGCTGGATGATTGAACTCACAAACGGCTCATTCATACCATCCACCGATTCCAAAAACATATGGTATGTATGCGGTATGCCAATCGCCGATTGCGAATACACAACATAGGTTTAAGCACCAGCCAGCCATTTCAGAGCTGCTGTGATTTTCGCGCAGCTGATAACGCATGCAAATCACAGCCCGAGGCAAACACGATTCAGCAACAGCAAGGATGACTTTTTCCGAGCAACGGCGAGCGTCGAGAAGATTTGCCTGAGGCATGAGGAAGGAGCAGACAAACCAGAACGTTCCAAAATAAATCCAAATTTCCCAAAACACTCATTTTAGTTTTGCATATGAAAAAATAAATGTCAATTTAAGTTGTCTTCTAAGCTTTTTTCACCAATTTTACAACCAAACTGCGTGTGTCAATATTACTACAGGGGTAATCAATACTCATATCGAAATGGCTCATTCCAAAAGCTTCCCGATGAATGACAGACTCTTTCTCTACCTGATAAACAAGAACCAGTTCAACTTCCCAAACAAAATTAAAATATCCCTTTTGTAACTGAAATACCGTTAATTCTGCAGCCGGCCGACAGAGACTGCTATTCCTGCAGACATTCGGTGACCTTAGCTGACCAGCGTGTGGGCTACAGTTCCGACCAGCTCAGCTCTCCGTCACAACTGGGTCAAATGACGTCACAGTGTTCTGGGTCACATGACGGTCAGTCTATCGGAATAACCAGCACGACGTCCCGCGCATATAGCCGCCTGGGAGCGCTGAGTCACGAGCCCAGGGCAGATTATGGCAGGCGATGTCCCGGAGGGCGGCTCAGGGATCAGAGAGGCGGGGGCACCAGCCCAGGGAGAAACGTGGAAGGCAATGCCAGCGAACGCGGAGGAAGCGGGTCAGGGGTCTGTACTCAGGGTGTGTGTGTGTGTGTGTGTCAGGGAGGCAGGTGGCGAGGCAGGGGGACAGAGAACGGTCAGACGGGAGGCGGGACGATGGGGACTTGTGGGTACGTCCCAGGGGCAGGGGAGAGGGAGGCAGGGGGGAGGCAGGGGGACAGAGAACGTCAGACGAGAGGCGAGACGATGGGACTGTATGGGACGGTCCAGGGGAGGCCGGGGAGGAAGAGGAGGCAAGGGGAGGCAGGGGACAAGAGAAGTCAGACGGGAGGCGGACCGATTGGGGGACTGTGGGACGGTCCCCAGGGGAGGGGGGAGGAGAGGAGCAGGGGGAGGCATGGGACAGAGAACGTAGATTGAGAGGCGGGACGTATGCAAGGGACTGTGACGGTCCCAGGGGAGGGGAACCGAGAGGAGAGGAGGCAAGGGGGAGGCAGGGACAGAGAACGTCAGACGGGAAGGCGGGACGATGGGGGGACGTGGGACGGTCCCAGGGGAATGGGGGAGGAGAGGAGCAAGGGGGGAGGCAGGGACAGAGAACTCAGGATGGGAGGCGGGACGCATGGTGGGACTGTGGACGGTCCCAGGTGGGGAGGGGATGAGGAAGGAGGCAGGGGAGCAAAGGGACAGAGAACGTCAGTATGGGATGGCGTGACGGATGAGGGACTGTGACTGGTCCCATGGGAGGGGGAGAGGAGAGGAGGCAGGGGGGAGGCAGGGGACAGGAACGTCAGATGGGAGGCGGGACGCATGACGGGGACTTGTGGGACTGGTCCCAGGGGAGGGGAGAGGAGCAGGAGCAGGGGGAGGCAGGGGGACAGGAGAACGTTCAGACGGAGGCGGGCGAATGGGGACTGTGGGACGGTCCCAGGGGAGGGAGAGGAGAGGAGGGCAGGGGGAGGGCAGGGGGACAGAAGAACGTCAGACGGGATGGCGGGATGGGGGCTGTGGGACGGTCCCAGGGGAGAGGAGAGGAGGCAGGAGGGCAGGGGGACAGAGGACGTCAACGGTAGGCGGGAGACGATGTGGGACTGTGGACGGTCCCAGGTGGAGAGGAGAGGAGCAGGGGGCAGGGGGACACGAGAACGTCAGACGGGAGGCGGGACGATGGGGGACTGTGGGACGGTCCCAGGGGAGGGGAGGGGAGAGGAGAGGAGGCAGGGGGGAGGCAGGGGACAGAGAACGTCAGACGGGAGGCGGGACGATGGGGGACTGTGGGACGTCCAGGGGAGGGGAGAGGAGGCAGGGGGGAAGGCAGGGGGACATGATGAACGCAGACTGGGAGCGGGACGTTTGGTGGGACTATGGGACGGTCCCTCAGGGGATGTGGTAAGATGAGGAGCAGGGGTCAGGTGGGCAGAGAACGTCAGTACGGGTAGGCTGGTACTATGGGGGACTGGCGGTCCCAGGGTGAGTGGTATGAGGAGGTAGGAGGCAGGGGGAGGCAGGGACAGAGAGGGACAGAAAGAGATACTGTAACGGGTAGGCGGGACGATGCGGGGACTGTGGACGGTTCCTCCGGGGAGGGGAGAGGAGGCCGTGGGTCGGGGGCGCGGAGAGGAGGCAGGGGCAGGGGGACAGAGACGTCAGACGGGAGTGCGGGACGATGGATGGGACTGTGGGTACGTCCAGGGGAGGAAGAGGATGAGTGAGAGGAGCAGGGGGAGCAGGGACATAGAGAATCGTCAGAGGTGAGGCGTGACGATGGGGACGTGTGGACGGTCCCATGGAGGGGCGAGAGGATTGGCAGGGGAGGCAGGACAGAGAACGTCAGACGGATGGCGGGGCCGATGGTGGACTGTGGGACTCTCGGTCTCTCAGGGTGAGTGGAGTGGGAGAGGAGGAAGGGGATGGCAGTGTAACATTACACCGCAGGGCGGGACGATGGGGGACTGTGGGACGGTCCACCCAGCCTCGGAACGTAGCGCCGCTGATTACTACCGATAACATTACACCGCAGGGCGCCCACAACGCTTCCCAATCACGGCAATCGAAATATCCTCTCCAGTTACCTACTACAGCCCGGATCTAGCCGAGTCTATGCAGCGGGCGGGATATAACTGGACAGTTGCGGTGCACGTCACCAGTACCACGTCACCAGTACCACGTCACCAGTACCACGTCACCCGTACAGCTACCGTCTGGCTAACGGCAGGTCGGCTACCCTCCGTTCAGGCGGCCTCTATGCAGACACTGTAGAATAGTTATTATCAAGTAGGGGGTAATTACTCAGCTTGATGTATAACGCGCAGGCGATGGTAATGGTGATTAAGCAGATAAGTGGGACAGGATAGCTGATTCGTTTGATGGTGGCACATAATGCACAAACGTCTATCCAGGTCTCTGTTTCCCTGTCACCACATTATAGCCAAAAGCTTCAAGACCATTTAATACTTAAAGGGATTATACGGGTTTCCGCCCCGAAAGCAAATGCACTCTTTCGCAGTAGTATGAGCTTTAAACACGTTTAAGAAATATAACAGTGACCTTGATGCTCATTTAGTCCATTATTTCAGCAATTATCAGCGTTAAAACTTTTAGCATTTTTTTACAACTTGTAACAGATAACGAGTACTTGATCGGCATTACTTTCCACCACTTTTATCTTATAATCTTGTATTTGCAAGTCCTACACTGCAATTCCTACACTGGATCAAAAAATAATAATGCAATTTAAAACTTACGGGACTCTTTATTATTACACACTGTTCGGTCAGGTTTTGTGGTTTCGCCGCCGCCTTATCTCTGGCTTGAAGCGTTGAGAATTTGATGTTGGCGTATCAATGAATTTGTGCATGCAAATTTATTAGAAACATCGAATTTTATGGGAAAAACTAGGTGATTGCTGCTCTTGTTGAAAAAAAACAAAAAACAAATAGGTACTGCTTATTTTACCGGAAACATGCCATTAGTAAGGTGTTTTTATTACCATAAAAGAGATGACTGGCTCTGCCTCAGCCGGTCCTGCAGAAAGTACGCGGTGGCAGCACCGCGCACTTTGAAATGTCCTTACGTGCAGAAGAGGTCATTTCAAGAAAAATGTGGCTACCGCAGGACTTCTACCACCTTTATAAGTACGTTTGGCCGTTTAACCATGTAACTCAATTAATTTTCTCTCGCGCGAAAACAGTATAATCCCTTTAATCACAAGTTGCTTTGCGTCAAGGTTTATCGTATTATTATCCACTGGGAACAACTGCTTTCAGACATATTAGATCAACATCGTCAACAGTATAAATGGTCTACTTATTATTCCTGTCCCTTAGATGGCCCTAGTTAAGCGAACGCCGAAGTTATGCTGTACCGCAGAGCTTGAAACCAATGACGTTAGCCAGCGCAGTGGGGGAGGGGATGACGAGTCATTCTGATTTCTGATCATCAAATGATGGTAACCACTAACCAATGACCATACCCTTGAAGCTTATCACCACTGAAGTATAGTTTATAGTGTACAGTAAGGCCAGAGAGGATTCAGATAGAGATAGTAAGTCACTAATAAGTTAACTGAGCAATCGGATGTAAGCAGCTCCAGCGAACAGGTCTAACTTCGTAGGTTGAAGGTTCACATATCAAACCTGACAGTGGCCCCCTTCTTTCAAACCTCATTGCGACACGTGATGGGGGTGACAGCTCATCCTGTGATCGGTCGCATGAGCCGTGAAACCCTCACTTGAAAAGCCCCCGTTTACCCGGCAGCGCAGCACGCTCGACACTGCCCTGGTCGTCACTGCAGTACGAGCGGCCCTTTCCGTTCTCAAACAGGGTGCTAACTGGACACAGTAGCTGTTACCCGATCGAACCGGAGCGGCTCGTCCACACACTGCGCGGCCGTCAGCGATGGGGAGATAACCCAGTTCAGCACGACAAACACGCCTGCAGGGGCGTCCGACCCGCCCCGGACAGCCGCCGGAACACCATACGGCGCACCAGCCTGCAGTGGCGTTCCGACCCGCCCCTGGACAGCGCGGAACACCATACGGCGCACCAGCCTGCAGGGGCGGTCCGACCCGCCACGGACAGCCGCCGCGAACACCATACGGCGCACCAGCCTGCAGGGTCGTCCGACCCGCCCCGGACAGCCGCCGGAACACCATACGGCCGCACCAGCCTGCCAGGGGCCTCCGACCCGCCCCGGACAGCCGCTGAACATCCATACGGCGCACCAGCTGCAGGCGGCGTCCGACTCGCCACGGACAGGCCGCCGCGATACTTACCATACGCGCACCAGTGCCTGCAGGGGCGTCCGAAACCCGCCCCGCAGCCAGCAGCCGCCGCGAACACGCATACTGGGCGCACCAGCCTGCAGGGGCGTCCGACCCGCCACGGACAGCCGCCGGAACACCATACGGCGCACCAGCCTGCAGGGGCTCTTGCGCCTGCAGCCTGCATCTTGTACGCTCCAGTATCTCAAGTAATAACTTGCATATAGCGCGTGCTATTTTCGAAGAGGTTCCAGTTACTCAACATTCAACTTAAAAAATGTGACTTAAGTAACTGTAATTGTAATTTTGATGTAATATTTAACGCAAAATTTGCTTTCAGCGCTCAAAAGTATCCCAGGATACGTTTTGGGTGTCATAAGCGACCCCGGTGAATTTATGCGGAAGGGAGAACTTCAGGCTCGTATGGCTTATGTTTCCAAAAACATAAAATGTCACGAGTTTTTCAAATTATCATTACCTAGGAGCCCATTTATCAATTAATCGTTTTAGTGGCCAAAAGTACCCCAGAGTATGTTTCGGGTACAGTAAGCGACCCACAAGAATCTATGCGCGCTGAATCGGAAAATTCACCACTGTGCGATGGCCACAACAACTCGAACCCCCTCCCCCATTGCACAGACCGCAGTTCTCGGCATCAAGCAATGCGGTGCAGCATAACTTCAGACGTTTACAACTAGTGCCATCTAGCGACAGGAATATAAGTATGCATGTGTGCAGTTCCTCTATTCAATGCGGTGCTTCCAGTGCATGCCCTGGATATATAAGTACATACTTAACAATAAGCAATATATAACAGTATAATAACAATACCTACATACGAGGTCCACTCCAGAAGTTTTGAGACTGCCCTCGTAGAAGCCCTATTAACAGAGGGTATTATAACTGTCGTTCTCACATATCCTTACCACACTTGTCATAAACGCACGTGCATAATTTTGTTTTTCTACGTTGCAGGAGACGGCTAGGACATCACCCTGAACACAACCAGGTCACACGCGTTGGTCACAGTGACCAGAGTAAAAAATGCAGTCAGGTCGTGAAGACAACTTGGAGGCTCGCTATGCGATAAAATTTTGTGTTAAACTTGGTAAAAATGCCTTGGAAACATTTGACATGATAAAAAAATGCATATGGAGAGACTTTTATGAGCCGTGCAACTGTGTTCCGGTGGCACAAGAAGTTCCAGGACGGGAGAGAGGAAGTGAGGGACGAAGAGAGGTGTGGGAGGGAGAGGGACGTCAGGACGCCAGATCTTGTGGACAAAATTCGCAAGTTTTTGGATGAGGACCGTCGGGTATCCCTTCTTACAGTTGCTGCACAATTTGGAGTTGGTTGCGAGGCGACTGTGCACAGAGTTATTCATGAAGATCTGAACATGCCGTAAAGTTTGTGGCGAAGTTCGTTCCAGGTGGCACCTCCTCCACCAGGATAACGCACCCTACCCCAAGTCCATCATGGTGACAAACTACCTAACAGAGATGGGATTCAAAACCGTCCCTCCCCTCGCCTTTACAAGTCCATATCTGGCCCCTTGTGACTTTTGAATGTTCCAAACTGAAAGAGAACTCAAGGACCGCCGTTTTGAGGATGGTGGAGGAGATGAAGGAGGCTGTGACAGAGGCCCTGGACACTTTGGACTACCAGCGGGCCTTCAAGAAGTGGCTGGAGCGCTACAACAAGTGCATTGAACTTGGGGGTCCTACTTCGAGAGTGACTGAAGTTTCATGCTTCTCTGACATAAATAAATGTCTCTACGGAAAAAGTCTCATAACTTCTGGAGTGAACCTCGTAGATCATGACACAAAGCTGATAAACACTAACTAGTTTGCATTAATTAGTTGTGATGCTCTTTGCGATAATATCGTGAGAGTGAAACACAAGCTGGGATAAATGCATGAGTGTTGTGCGCCAAAAACAAACGAATCAGATAATTTCTCACTTAGTTGCTCCATGTGCCGCCCAGTACCCTAGCTGTAACGGCTGTAGCGGCCCCGTCGCCTCGAGAATATAGCGGTGACACTCATCCTCGGCCCATGGCTCCAACCAACCAACACCGGCCACCACAGTCTCCCAAGATGGGAAGGGAGAATACCTCGGGCCCTCAGGGCCTCCCCGGAAGCAGAGAACACAAGGCCGTCCTTATCTCTGGCCAATCACTACAGCTGAAAGCCCTGCAGGCAATACCAACTTCCCCAACCGCATCCCAACCGCATCCCAACCGCATCTGACCAGATACGCCTGCAATGGTGGCTGACTAGTGGTCCTCCCTGAGTGGACAGGCGCTGTAGTAACAGTGGGGCGGAACTCATCTCCCCGGCCCAGGACCCCGGCTAGGACCGACCGCTCCAGCCAAACACGTGATCGGCCTTCACTTGGCAGCCAATCTCCGTTGGCAGCCGCTGCGCGCGCGCCACGGCCACCTTTGTGCTGCCGTCAGCATAAAACTGGTGCTGATGGCTGACAAAGTGGGCATTAGCACAGCGCTGTTGGCAGCGGTTCTGCGGCCGGCCGCATCCCAGCTAATCCGACCAAGGCTGTCAGACTGATCGGATTGGCTCGACGTCCCCGGCTTTACAGCGCCTTTGTGAGAGCAAGCCGCACCACTGACGCCCACGCTGGACTTACGGCACACAAAAAACAGCAGTATGCAGATTCGAGATTTTACAGACTTTGGCGCAGCAATTTTACGCTGGGGTTGTATTATCTGGCCAAGGCACTTGATTGCATCCCACGTGCCAAACACACCAAGCCAAACCTCGCGATTCCATCAAGCTGGCAATTTCAGCCGGGTCTCCGAGGTTCCCTGTCGCGTAGTATGCATAGCAAAGGCGTATCGATTGCTGGCATTTTAAGTCTCAGTGATAGAACAACTAGAATTCCTGCTGTCAGCTACTGGTTGCAATAAAAACGCTATAAATCTATAAATTGCATGCGGGGATTTCTAGACTAAGGTACGATCAGTCAAGCTTCATATCAAGCTTCATAAAGAGAGCAACTATTGAACAGCAATGTGGAAGCAGCGACAACTTACCGAGAAGGGAAAATGGGATACACTGATGGTTTACAAAACCGACACTACTTATTTAAACACTCTTAACACACAAATAGCGAGACATGAACGCCTCCCTTCGCGGTGAGGTGAGCTGGAAGTCAAACATGGACATTTTGCATTCTCTGATGAGCTTTGATGTTACATTTTACAAGAAGCTAACTTCGCATGTGGAATGTCGACTTGGAATCTGAATTATAAATATGTTCTCGCACATGCAAAAGCGGATATGGATTACAACTGCAAATATAGCTGATATTTACATAAGCCATTTGTGGAATTTTAAGTTAATTTAACAGCTGAAATTGGCAGGCGTTTGGTAAAAGGATAACAGAAACTCTTAGGTGCTGAGTAGGTATCTGCCTTGGGTATTTATAACCTTCTGAGAAAATAAGGATATAAAAAGGAAAAATAAGGTAATTAAATCAGAATAACCTACAAAAAATAAAGCGAACTGAACATTCCATTGCACTGCATGTCAATCTACTGGGTAAACTGGAATAAAATGCTACAGATAAAAACATAAATACAGAACTGACCACCACGCACATTGTCAGCCTTGTAACTGGTTGGCCGATCTGCCGCCAGGGGCGCTGCAGTCGGGGTCGCTCCTTTCAGTACCTGGCCGCACAGGGTAGAGGCCGTGCCGCTGCCCGTGATCTTCCCTGCAGTCTGGCGCCGGCCGCAGCTGCTGCATCCACACCCGGCTCGGTCCAACCTCTGCCGCCGCCGCCCCCGCCGCTGCCGCCGCCGCTGCCGCCCCCGCCGCTGCCGCGGGCGCTGGACGGCCGGGGTACACGGCGCCCGGAAGCGGCGGCGGCGGTCCAGCTGTACCTTCAGCAGCCAGCCGGCTCTGGTAGAGGTGCAGCATCCCGTCTTCAGCCGGGGTGCGCACTGGCAGCAGGCGGGGCGGCGGCGGCGGCGGCATCGCCCGCGGCCGCTCGAAACACTGCCTCTCCTGCGGCGGCGGCGGGGCGCAGCACGGAGGGCGGTCCATTTCACCGGGCGGCCCACAGCACGGCTGCCTGTCCATTTCACTGGGCCCGCAGCAGGGCTGCCGCTCGGGCGGCGGCGGCAGAGGTCCGCAGCAGGTCCGCTCCTGTGGCGGGGGCGGGGGCGGGCAGCACAGCCGCCCGGACGACTGCGAGGGCGGCGGCGGGGGCGGTGCGCCGCGCGGCCGGCACCCGGTGCGCAGAGCCGGCTCGGGCGACATTTGACACTGGCACTGGCAGCCGCAGCCCGGCTCCAGCGGACAGGCGGCTCCGCTGTTGGGCAGGTAACCGTTACCGGGCCGCGCCGGCGCCTGGCCGCTGCCATCCAGGCGCGGCCGCAGCGAGAATGTGCTCCAGTAGCCCCAGGCCATCGGGCCGCTCGCCCCGCGGCTGTCGCGGCTCTTTCGGCGCCGGCCGCACTCGCCGCACTCGCCCCACTCACAGCCGTCACCAAGCCCGCAGAGCGCGTGACACGGGCTCGCAGCGCGTGTATCGACACGACCTCGGCCGGTGCCGTGTTCGCTGGGCGGCTCAGGCAGCCGCGCTCCGGCTCCGTTTCAGGTGCTCTCCGCCGCCGGTCGATAGTCGTCTCGCTTCAAGGCGGCCGGGTGGCGACCGTTGGCGACATTGCTTCCGAAGATGGGATTCTGCCCTGATGAAACGGTGCTGATACGCTTGAGCCAATCCCATTCGGCCGGCCACCGCGCGGACAGCGCGAATGGGATCGGAGCGACGCCCCCGCCCCGATTCACACCGACCGACCCCGCCCCCACCCTGCCGCGCCCTCTTCCACCCCCGCGTCCCCTTCACCCCCCCCCGCCCCAGCTCCCCGACCACAACTCAGTCTTCAGAACGATATGCATTGCCACAGAACAACAGAGCGAGCCCCAGCCGAGACATTGTTCCCGTAATAGCCATTTACATAATGACTGCGTATATCATTTCTGGAGAGCCCGGTCAGATTAATAGAACAATATCACAGCCCAGTAATCACAGAACCGACACAGTGACAGGCAAGCACCGGCAAATGTCCTCACCCAGCCCAAACACACCCTCCTCCAATTCGTCCGGAACATCTTCCAAAGGAAAGAACCCCACCGAGCGAACATTAAGCGCCGCGGAAAAGACCGTCGCCGACCAGCGCAGCCGAAACGGCTTCAATCCTTCTGGATACGCAGTTTTCCTGGCAGTAAAGCCGTTTCAGTGCAGGCGAATGGCGGCAGTATCGCCGGCCACTGAAACCATACTGAAGCAGTGGCGCCCCTAATGTGCACGTGGGCCGCCCGAACGAGCGCCGGCCGCCAGTCGTCCGGCGGCGGCGACCGATGGTCAGAGGCTCAGAGCGCGCCTGCGGCCGCCATTGACGGACGTCTGCGTGTGAGGGGCACTGCAGCACAGCCGTGCACCGCTGCAGACACGTTATCCAATGCCGCCGCCGCCGCTACCGCTACCGCTACGACTGCTGCGGCGCTGCTGAGGTCTACACCAGAGGTGGCCGGCTGGCATCTCACCCCGGGAAGGCGCTCTCAGAAGACAGTCAGCAAAGCGCCACAGCGCCCCGTGGATTCAGCCGGCTTAGCGGATGGACGTCGCCTCTGGAATCCTAACAGTGACCTGGTGTCCTCCAGGAGGGATTTCCTGACCCCCTGCAGCTGCCAGCCACTGGTTTATGGCCGGCGCGATCAAGATTAGCGTGCTGAGTTGGCGTTCGGGAGAAACTATAGCCAGTGATCTGGGATCACCCCTAACGGACCAGGATGCCTCTGAAAGACCGGGACAAACTCAGACAAACTAGGAACGCCCCTGGCAGATCTGGAGACTGGACACTGGGCAGCCTCTGATAAACCAGGACAACCTCAGGTAAACCAGGACAACCTCAAGTAAACTATGACGACCCTTTAGTAAACCAGGGCAACTTCAAGTGAACCAGGATAACCTCAAGTAAACCAGGGCAAACTCGAGTAAACCAGAAAATATCCAGTAAGCCCAGACAACCTCTGACAGATCAGAACAGCTTCCGGTAAACCAGGAGCACCTGCACCCCACCGGGAGCAGCCCGGACCCCTGTCTTGTCACCAATCACCTACGCCTTCCGCTGCCTCGTCCTCTCCCACCAAACGTACCATCTACAGCCGCCCACCGTGCCCTGAACACTGTCCTGGCCCCCGGGGAAGCGGCCTACCATGCCCTTGACACTGTCCTGGGCACGGTGGGCGGCCAAAGTGGACACTGTCCTGGCCCACGGGGGAGCAGCACCTCATTTTATGTCAAGCCATCGCCACCGCCACACCTGGCCTTTGTCCACTATGTCGACAGCGATGACGACGGCCGCCGCTAGCCGCCGACACCACACGGCGCGACGCTAAGAACCGGCGTGTTGGCCGAGCTAGCTAGCAAAGCCGCCGGGCCGCCGGATCGAGACGGCCTGTCAATAGGCCAAACGGCTGGAGCGGCTGATCCGCCAGTTCAGTCAACAGACGATAGACGGCGTAAGACCACGGCGACGGGCTGCACCAGCGCCGGTAACGAGCCGACCAGTTGTGACGACAGACACCGCGGCGGCGGTGGTGGCGGTGTCTGACGACGACGA
>VOPJ01010506.1:0-28714 GCA_014673585.1 Semibalanus balanoides | reverse complement strand
AGTCTCAGTCATCAGTCAGCGGCGAGGCGTGACTCGACGCACATAACCCGCCAGCGCCGCCCCACCAACACATACGGACCATATAGCGCGGAGAGGACCTTACGGCTTACACCCTGCAGCACGCTACACCGCACCGCACCCCTCATACCCAGCAGCGGATCCCACACCCAGCAGAGCTGCTCAGCAGGGCATGACACGTGTGGTACAAGGGCATGAAACGTGTGGATACGACGAGGATCCACACACCCAGCAGAGCTGCTCAGCAGGGCATGAACACGTGTGGTACAACGAGGATCCCACAGCCGGCAGAGCTGCTCAGCAGGGCATGACACGTGTGGTACAACGAGGATCCCACACCCAGCAGAGCTGCTCAGCAGGGCATGACACGTGTGGTACAACGAGGATCCCACAGCCGGCAGAGATCCCACAGCCGCTGCCACATGCTTAGCAGCGGGCCACATAACCGGTAACGCTACATGGCCGGGTGTGAACCGTGTAGTATTACGCCACCGCCCGCTGCAAACTTGCCGCTACGGTAGTTACAACCACCGACACGCCACCAGCAACGGTGGAGGCAGCTGCGTTTGCGGGCGGTGGAGGCGGGCAGCGAAGGCGGCGGCGGCGGTGAGCGCGGCGGTCAGTTATTTAATTACCACAGCCACAGCGGCTCGACCGGGTCCGCCACGCCGGAAAGGAAAGACGGCCTAACGACTGACGCATCGACTCATGTTACGTGTTTTGAGCCACATCGAAGACGGCCAAGGTCATACTGTGAACGATTTCTGTGAACGCCGTCACGCTAGATTCGCCTGAATTGGCGCGCATCCATTCCAGCCAATGGCGCCAGAAACGCGCGCTCGATAGTGAGTATGGTAACTGATGTAAGATGTTGGTAGTATGTCAATACAGTGTTTGTGGGGATGTGCGGTGCAGTGTGCCAGGGCGCATTGCGGTAAATGTTCGAAACATAAATGAGTATGAGTACATCCGAGACAAAGCAACTGTACAAGATTAAATGATAAAATGCTTCTCGCTTCCGTGGCAGTTAAATACCCACACAGAACATCAATTCAATTCAATTAATAATGATACAAATCAGCACAGCAAAGATTAATTGACACTGCTGCGCCAATTTTGCAATCCACATGGCAATACAGAATACTATTTATCTCTATGAATTAGCTAAGACAATTCAACATCAATTGCAGACCTGTTCCACAACAAATTGCAAGGCATTGCATAATTTCCAGATAATCTAGATAACAATTATTCATTGCAATCTTGGCCGAGGACATTTAAAATGTTGCGAACCAATTAAGGTCTATTTTACAAACTGACTTGCAGAATGCAGGTTGCACATGCCACTTGCGGACAGGGCAATCGAATCGCTCAGGTATCATTCACTGAATCATTTAATCCATCCTATATTCAGAAATTCTTCTTCATTCAAAAATTGTTCTTCATAAATAACTTGTTCATCAATTGTCGCTCGGAGATAAAACGTTCTCAGGAAACGATAAACCCACGAGGCGTTAAGTGTAAATGGAGTATGCTATGGCTATATTCTTTGAAATTTTTGACATCCAAAGAGTGCACTGATGGTTTTAGACGCAAGTCCAGCGCGAGGTCCACTAAAGCAACTGAGGAGAGACCGAGCCTCAACCAACAAACAATTTACATCCACATGGAGACGGCGCCCCGGAACGTGTCATCTTATGGTGGCCAATTTAAGAGATTTTAAGGCCAAGAAAGGAGGTAAAAAAATTACTTATTTTTTATCGGAGCTGATTAGTATAGAATCGGTGTGTTCCAGCTCTAAATAAAAATTATATCTCTAAATTGCATCGCTGGATCTCTGTTAAATTTGCGCAGCATGTCGACGTTTGCCGAACTCCACATGGTCTACGTCACTGGCAATACGGCCAGGTCGCTGGGAGCGCCATCTCCAAGAAACCAGTAGAGCAGCGCCACCTAGCCCCGATTACAGCAGCGCCCTGGCGGCGGGCGGCGGTACTCACTGATGGCCTTGCCGTCCTTCCAGTGCGTGACGCGGAGGACGAGGGGAAGGTCATTGGCTGCCCGCTTCACGTCCGGCTTGGTGGCCGATCGCAGAATGCGCGCCGCGATCGCAGAGTACTGCAGATAGCTGGAGACGATAAAACACAGCCAGTCAGGAAGGGAAGGAGCATCTTCAGAGTACTGCAGGTAGCTGGAGACGGTAATACACAGCCAGTCAGGAAGGGAAGGAGCATCTTCAGAGTACTGCAGGTAGCTGGAGACGACCGATCAAACACAAGCCAGTCAGGGAAGGGAAGGAGCACTCTTCAGGGTACTGCAGATATGCTGGAGACCGATAAAACACAGCCCAGTCAGCGAAGGAAGGAGGCAATCTTTCAGAGTTACTGCAGATAAGCTGGGAAGGACGATAAAAACACAGCCAGTTCAGGAAGGGAAGGAGCCATCCTCAGGGTTTACTGCAGATAGCTGGAGACGGTAAAACATCTAGCCAGTCAGGAAGGGAAGGACGCATCTCAGAAGTACTGGAGGCAGCTGGAGACGGTAATACACAGCCAAGTCAGGGCAAGGAACGGAGCATCTCCAGGGTACTGCAGGATAGCTTGGCAGGACCCCGATAAAACACAGCCATGTCAGGAACGGGGAAGGAGCATCTTCAGAAGTACTGCAGACTAGCTTGGAGACGATAAACACAGCCAGTCAGGAACGGGGAAGGAGGGCACTCTTCAGGGGATACTTCGAGATAGCTTTGGAGAAAAAACACAGCCAGTCAGGGAAGGCAGGAGCATCTTCCAGTAGATACTGCAGATAGCTGGAGCACGATAAAACACAAGCCAGATCAGGAAGGGAAGGAGCATCTTCAGGGTACTGCCAGATTAGCTGGAGGACGGCATAAAACACAGGCCAGGTCAGAAGGGAAGGAGCATCTTCAGTAGTACTGGCTAGGGCGCTGGGAGACGGTAATACTACAGCCACGTCAGGAAGGCAAGGAGCCATGCTTTAGCCGTACTGCTAGGTAGCTGGAGATCGATACAAACACAGCCAGTCAGGAAGGGAAGCAGACAATCTTCAGAGTTACTGCAGAAAGTGGAGCACGATAACACACACAGCAGTCAGGAAGGGAAGGACGCAATCCTTTCAGTAGTACTGCAGGTAAAGGCTGGAGACGACGAAAACACAGCCAGTCAGGAAGGGTAAGGACAGCATCTTCAGAGTACTGCAGGTAGCTGGAGACGATTTAAAACCACCAGCAGTCAGGAAGGGAAGGAAGGCAGTCTTCACGAGGTACATGCACCGGTAGCTGGAGGTACGATGAAAACCGACAGCCATGTCATGGAAGGGCACAGCAGCATCTTCAGAGTACTGAAGTAGCTAGATAGACGACGGTAAAAACACAGCCAGGTTCAGGAAGGGAAGCAGCATCATTCAGAGTACTGCAGGGCAGCTGGAGACGATAAAACACAGCCACGTCAGGAAGGACAGAAGGCATCTTCAGAGCTACTGTCACGTGCTGGAGACCGGCTTAAAACACAGCCAAGATCAAGGAAGGGCAAGGTAGCATTTCTTCAGAGTAGATGCAGGTAGCTGGAGACTTGGGTAAAAAACAGCCAGTCAAGGAAAGGAAGGAAGCATCTTCAGAGAGTTTACGCAGGATAGCAGTCATTTCTAATGAGTTGGAGGACGGTAAAAACACACGTCAGTCTCAGGAAGGGAAGGAGCATCTTCAGCAGTACCTGCAGGTAGCTGGAGACGGTAAAACACAGCCAGTCAGAAGGGAAGGAGCATCTTTCAGCGGGTACTGCAGGTAGCTGGAGGACGGTAATAAACACAGGCCAGTCAGGAATGGAAGGGAGCCATCTTCAGAGTCACTGCAGTTAGCGTTCGAGACGATAAACACAGCCAGTCAGTGGTAAGGGAAGGAGCATCTTCAGGATGTACTGCAGGGTAGCTGGAGGGCGTGTTGAACAAAGCACAGCCAGTCAAGGAAAGGGAAGCAGTCATCTTCAGAGTACTGCAGTAGCTGGAGACGGTTAAAACACTGGCCAGTCAGGAAGGGAAAGGAGCCATCTTGCAGCAGTAGCTGCATGGCCAGCTGGGAGACGGCGTTATTATACACAGCCCAGACAGCGTAAGGGAAGGAGCATTTCAAATCAGAGTGACCTGGCAGGGGTACTGGAGAGGGCAGGTAAAACACGGCCAGTCAGGAAGGGAAGAGCATCTTCAGGTATCTGCACGGCAGTTCTGGAGAGCACTGTAAAAACCACAGCCAAGTCAGGCAGGGAACGAGCATCTTCAGGATGAGTGACGTTGCAGGTAGGCTGGAGACGGGTAAATACACAAGGCCGTTCAGGAATGGAAGGAGCATCTTCAGAGTACTGCAGGTAGCTGGAGACGGTAAAACACAGCCAGTCAGGAAGGGAAGCAGCATCTTCAGAGTACTGCAGGCAGCTGGAGACGGTAATACACACAGGCCCAGACAGGAAGGCATGGGTGTAGAAACATTTTCAAAGTTGGTGAGGATTGTCATTTATGTCATCTTATTCCATGGCTTTTTTCATTTTTTTTTAAAGATTTCCCGAATTACGTCCACATGCCTTTTAAATGGTGCAAAAATGAATTGTAATGTAGAAACGGACAGTCTAAATGTACACATAGCCCCCAAAAAGCCCCCTGGATGATCAGAATTGCATCTCTCGAGTAATAAGTTGGTGTGGATTTTCCACACCAACTTCCAAACTGGTGTGGAGCTTTCCACACACACCACATACAAAGTTACACCCATGCAGAAAGGGAATGACTTCTACAGAGTGCTGCAGGTAGCAGATGTCAACAGCCCAACATACAGTCAGACGGGATGGAGGATGTATCTACTAAGTACTGTAAATGATCTAACACACACTGCCAGTCAGGAGGGAATGGACCATTCACAGGATACCTACTGCACTGCAAGCATTACTGAAAATAGTCCAATATGCAGTCAGTCAAGAAGGAAAGGACATCCATAGTGTAATGCATGTGGTCTAAAGAACAGTGAATCTAGAAGGGAAGGACCAGCCAATGAGTACTACAGGCAGCCAGAAGCTGTTAAATGAATCTCACTCCTTTCAGCATTTATCTGAGGTTTGTAGTTATGTGCTGAACTACCGTAACTGATGTAAGTCATAGCACATTCAGAGCCTGATTGCCGTACCCAAAAAGGGTATGCTTCTTCAGAAGAAGCGTACCCATTTTTGGGTACGATCTGGTTGTAGAATGCAAATACAAATGTAATGACACTTTGTGTATCCTCATGATACAGGGCATCAAACAGAGTCAAGGGTGCTGAATTTGATGACGCCATTGGCACAATGTGTTGATGCACCAATCAATGCATTATCACTTTTAGTTGTGAAGGTTGTTTTCCGCACCCATTTTTGGATACTGTCCGATCGTAAAACATAAATACAAATTGAATGACACCTTGCGTTTCCTTGTGACACAGGTTATCAAATTGAGTCAAGGATGCTGAATTCGATGACATCATTGGCACAATGCGTTGACACACTAATCAATGCGTGGATCACTTTTAGTCATGAATGTGATTTTCCGTACCCATTTTTGGGTCAAGCATACCTATCCATTTTTGGGTATGGTGTTCCAAAACTGGAATATTTCGAAAATGGGTCCATATTACCATAGTTCACCCGACTGAATGGGTAGGTGCCAGGTGGAGCCTTGGAGGATTAACCCATTTTTGCTGAGGCCCACGAATGACCAGTGGAGAAAATGAAGCCTCAATCAGATTTTGTTGAGGGTGCTGAACCATTGCATAGCAAATTCAGTTGACAGCCCCCATAGCATAACAATAAGAGCAGTTAAAATCACTCAACTAGGTAACGTTTTACCTCCCTAAACCAAACCAAATTACAAACCTCCCTAAACGTAATTACAATGGTTAATAAGTAAATGAAAGAAATGACAAAATTCGTGTGCTTATGAAAACAAAAAACAAGAATCTTAGTTTTGAATTCACTTACTTCAGACCAGCCTGCCTCCAGTAAGTCATTTTGGACGATTTATTTGGAAAATATGAAAAAGAAATGCGAAAGCCACCAGGCAATGGAAAGAACGGGACGAATCGCGTGTATCAAGCAGTGAAAAGGGGAACCCAATACAAAAGAAAAATTTGCCCGGCAGATGGCGAAATAGTCCGATTTACTTTTGGCAAGTTTTCTAAGATAATAATTGATATATTGAACCGTTTTCTTAATTAATAAAATACAAGTAAAATTTCCGTTATAATTTGTAAAACAAATAACAATAAAACATTTTTCCAACACGACATTATCATTTAAGAATAATACTCGTGGAATGTAACAAAAGCGTCGTTTATGTCTCTTGTGTGGTTTTTAAGTGTGTACATCTTTTTGCATGTGGGTTAGGTGAATGTATGATAATGGGGCGATTTGGTATATTTTAAAGCATTATTACACTGAAAAACATTTATGGTCGATAAAACATTTAATTCTGCTGGGACAGCTTACCCACTGCTTTCTGTCAAACCCTTATTCTTTATTTGTCTGGCCTGTCAATTGTCATGACTTCTTGCTTTCGTGAGTCATGCGTCTCGTTCTTTCTCGTGCCGGTGTGTCGTGAGAGAAAGGCGTCAGGAGGTTGGGTTGGGAAAGTCCTTTTTCTCATGGTCTAAGTAGAGTACAGCTGCGACTGCTGGTGGCCATCTACATCAATAATCATCCTTCTGTTCATATGTTTTTCACATTACCTTTTACTGGCTTCGTCCCCAGTGTTTACTGTTTGATGTAGGATTAATAGATAACAGCTGGAATTTGATTCAAATTGAAATTAGGGTGTGTGGTGCTGTAAGTACCTACATGTTTGGAAAGTGTGAAATTCATAGAGGATTTTACACTTAACACTATACATATGTGTTACATAGCTCTTTTTAACCCATATCGTGGCGGGTGTCCCAAATCTGTTGACCCATATCGTGGCGGTGTGTCCCAAAGAGTTTGGATGCCCTCTAAGTTTTTTTATGTTTCCAATGTCCTTTTCTACCAAAAAATAAGAAAATGGCAGCGCGCAACACCACCTTTTCTGGCACAGGTGTCTGGGCATCAGTTACCCATATTGGGCGGCATGTGACCATCGTTGTCGGTCTGCCCCAAAACCCCAATCATCATCATCAGTTACCCATATTGTGTGACATTGTTTACCTTGGGTCAGGTCACCAGGCCAAGTCATGTGATCCCACTTTCTAAAAAGTTTGTGGTCATAACACAGCCAGTTTTTGCTTGATTGGTTTTAAACTTCCATAATTTAATTAGCATAAGTATTAAGTACCTACCTACAATTTCTAAATGTTGGATTTGTTAAGCCTGGCATGTGTTTATTTACATCACACCAGTCACAGCATTCAGCCTGATATTTGTGTTTTGATATATAACAGTGTTGTTCTGTTGCAGCTGATTGTCAGGTATTTAATAATAATATGGGTCAAATGGAAGTGAAACATGGTCAATTGTACACTCGTACAGTTAAATGTGAAAACAAATGTACAGGCTTGAGGGATAACACCTATCAGGTTTCCCTATATAATATTATTATGATTGTGTTCCTGTCAAGCATGGTAGCTAAATGACCACAGCAATTGTTTTACCTACCCGTCCCTTATACCCAAAATCATCAACAACTATGTATTGATAGTATGTCTGGCAATCTGGGATTAGTCAGTGCGGTATCCTGCTCAATTATCATTAATTTCCTAACAGCCCAAAATAATGTCAATGTTATCCCTATTTCAGCTCTTGGAAGAGTTTTACTGCAGAAGACACTTTATTGTGCATTGCTGCCAAACAGTTGGAGCAGGACATTTTCTGCTACTCCAGTTTTAGCCTCTCCCTTAACTCCTGGCTGGGGAAGCAAGCAATCTGAAAGGAAACCAAAGAAAAGGTATACAATACCCTATATCATGGATGCTAAGAGTGAAGAAGTTCTTGCTCCATTGAGGGCAGCAGTCAAGGAACAGGTAAGGATAAATACTAAGTCTCTGTTTTCTGCATTTGGCATGTCTTGTGTCACCAAAAGTTGCTCTCATTGTGAGGGTTTCTGAGTTTGATATAACATCTATTAGCTGGAGAAATGTCCCTGATTGCACAAGTTTATTTGAGCCCAAATGACCATTCCTGAAGGCAAGAGGGTTTAGAGATCATGAGCATGACAGCAGACAAAGTATCCATTAACTGAAGAGGGAGATGTACTTGAGTGCCTGACTTTTAATTTTTGTAAGTAAAAAAACATTGCTGATCATTAGAAGATGCCTTTGGTCTGGAGGGGCACTTTTACCCAGGAGGGCATCACTTATCCCAAAAAGAATTCATCTGAGCCTGTCTGCCTGGTTATGCCACTGATAGGTCTATCTGACCTCAATATAATAGTTTTTTGCTGAGGCAATGAACCCTGAAAGTGGTTATGACTTATGAGTTTGATAGTCTCTCTGGCCTCAGGAGGGTATATTATTGCCTGATAATTAACCCAGGAATATACTCTGTTATACTGTGAAGGTGCTTTGGTGCATGGGGAAGCATGGTAATCATGAATAATTTAAGTGGTTTTTACACATAGGCTATGTTCATGCAAAGCGTGTGCTTTGCTCCTTTCGAGAGCCACCTTTGTGATGTAGTGAGCCTTGTGTTATGTCACGTCACACTCGATGCCTAATGACTTTGTATTGTCAGGGCGATCTCGTTCGGAAGCTGAAGACCGATGGAGCACCGGCCATCGATCTCAAGAAGGCTGTCAATGAGCTCAAGGCAAGGAAAAAGGTCTTGGAAGATAAAGAACTGGCACTTGCTCCTTCGGAAGCAAGCTTTGACAGGACCAAAATGGACGACCTCTTGAAGAGGAGGTTTTTCTATGACCATTCCTTTGCTATTTATGGAGGTAAGCTGACTATTTGCTTATAAATTACTATTATGATCTGTTGTATGCTTTTTGTGCTACAAATGCATGCTTCTTATGTGACATTCCAGCCGTATAGGGTTTTTGCTTTGTTTCTTGTTGTTCCTTCCATGTGTATCCTGTGCAGTTCCATCATGGGTGTAACTTTAATACAAAGGGGTGTTGTAGCTACAACCCCAATAATTTTTTTATTTAACACTACGCCTATGACGAGATGTAGTACAAATGGGTTTTTAACAACTAAGTGAGTGCAACTCCAATGATTTTCACAAAGTTATGCCTCTGAGTTCCATCATACATGTTGTAACTTGTACTTATATTACTTCATTTGGTTGGAAGAGAAAATACGATAAGGCTGAGGTTTTCTCATTTAAAACTCGATGTGCTGTGTTACAGGTGTCACGGGTCAGTTTGACTTTGGACCAATGGGATGTGCACTCAAATCCAACATAATCTCCGAATGGAAGAAATTCTTTGTGCTGGAGGAGCAGATGCTGGAAGTCGATTGCACAGTCCTCACACCAGAACATGTACTGAAGTAAGTGTTCTTGAGATTTGGTTTGTCCGCCGACTAAGTATTTATCATTTAAAGCTGCACCTGGCGGTTCGTGGGCCTATGTCCCCCGTCCGCCGTTTTAGCCACTGATGAGAGGCCGCATTTATAGCCACGAGTCCATCGTGAATGGCTTTAATATTCGTCTGAATTTGACTGCCAGGGCCTCGGGGCATGTCGAGCGGTTCGCCGACTTCATGGTGAAAGATCTGAAGAACGGCGAATGTTTCCGTCTGGATCACCTGATCAAGGCTTTCCTGGAGAAGCTGGTGGTTGATAAGAAGACCAGCGAGGAGACACGCCAGGAGTCCCAGACCACGGTGGCCAGGGTGAGATACGCCGTCTCCAGACAGGACGACCATAATAGTAAACTATTTGATACATATATAGATTACTAATTCCAAGTGCAGAGTAATGATAAGACAGAATGTTGCCCGACTTTGCCGTTTGTTGTCTCGGTTATATTCTAGCCATGCCTGTGTGTGTGGACGGGAAAAAGCTGTTCATTAAGTCAGGATACACAAAAACTTGCTCCCTGGTGCGTGTGGTCCAGCGTAGTTGAACGGCTTTTTGTTCATGTACTTAGCAGCATGCTGTCGTTTAGTACCAATTATTTAATTATCAGAGTATTTTCTGTGAAGAAATACAGACTGCATAATTAATCAGAGCTGAAAATACTGAGTGCTGGTGCTGTTCTGTGTTTTATATCAGCAGCGTGTTTGAGTTTTGTAGAGCTCTTCATTGGTAAAATGTTATCTTCATTAATCATTACACACAATGCAGCTTTTATACTGACCTGATTCTATATCCTTATTCACCCCACGTCATATCCTACTCTGACCTGATCTTATTTGGGCTGACCTCGTCTGACCTTTTGACCCCGGCCTCACCAGACGTCTGTACTTGCTCCCGCCTGACATCAGCTGACCTCGCCTGACCTTGACCGACCTCACTGACCTTGACTGACCTTGACCGACCTTACTGACCTTGACCGACCTCACTGACCTTGACCGACCTTACTGACCTCGTATGACCTCCCTAATGTCATCTGACCTCGAACGACCTCTTCTGACCTCGAACGACCTCTTCTGCTATACATGACCTCGACCGACTTCGACCGACCTCCCTAACCTCGTCTGATCTGGTCCGACCTTTTCTGACCCGGTCCGACCTCGCTTGACCTCGTTTGACTTCGCCTGACCTCATCTGACCTCACCTAACCCTGCCACACAGTTGGACGGCATGACCAAGGACGAGATGAACGCCATAATGCGCAAGCACGACATGAAGTCGCCAATCACCGGGAGCGACCTGTCGGACGCCATGGAGTTCAACTTGATGTTCAGCACCTCCATCGGACCCACCGGCCTGCTCAAGGGGTGAGGAGGCACCACCAGCACGAGATAGGTCATGACCTGCAGGGCTCAAAAGACCTTGCTGCTGGAGTAGCTGCAAGGAAAATGTATGGTTTCAAACGGGCAAGATGCGAAAGGCAAGCATAAATGTGGATACTTGGACAAGAATGTCCCATTGCTGCTGTAGCAAACCCGACTGTGACCCATCATTTGACCCGGTGTACCCCAATCTGACCCGAATCCCTGATATACCTGATCTGACCCTGGCGGGTCTGGGATTGACCCATGAGTGACCTGATATACCCTCGATCTGACCCTGAACAGTAACACCCCTATCGAACCCAAGTACACGATCTATCCGGGATATAGGTAGCCCCGATCTGACCTGGCAGATCGGGGTATGTCGCGGCAGAGCTGCGGGTGACCTGTTCACTGACTCCATACCCCCGCCTCGTGCCGGCAGGTTCCTGCGGCCGGAGACTGCTCAGGGCATGTTTGTCAACTTCAAGCGGCTGCTCGAGTTTCAACTCTGGCCGGCTGCCGTTCGCCGCCGCGCAGATCGGCAACGCCGTTCAGGAACGAGATCTCCCCCCGCAGCGGCCTGATCCGAGTCAGGTATGGACATGGTGACACACAGCCGGCCATGGGGGTGTGAGATCAGTGAGAAGCCAAAGATATGCGAGAGGGCTTGGTGCTGATTTCACTGAGTCGGCTTCCATGAGGGGAAACCAGACCTGCATCTCAGTGAAATGTGATCCTGGGTGTTGAATACAATCATTTGATTTGTGTTCTGCCTAAAGATAAACTCGATTATGTGCAACTTCAATGCTTCTGGCTCACAACAAGCGGGACATGTTTTATTGCCTTTTGTCATCCTCCGCCGCCTCTGTTTCTGTCTGATAGCGTTAGCAAGCGATCCCTGCTTGATGCGGGCGGTGGAGGAGGGGGCATTATAGTCTGTCATGAGTAGTGACGTTCAAGTCGCCTCGTGACATGAAGCTCAGTCACCTCTGACTTTGTTTCGGACGTCTGATCGGACTGGGTTATGGTTCTCATGAGGACCCAGGGGCGAATAACAACAACAATCTGGTAACCCGGCTCGCTTTGCTGTCCAACAGAGAGTTCACAATGGCTGAGATTCGAGCACTTCTGCGATCCCGGCCGAGAAGGACCACCCGAAGTTCGCGTCTGTCAGCGACCAGACAGTGGTGCTGTTCTCCGCCTGTAACCAGATGGACGGCGTGGCCGCCAAGATCACCACCATCGGAGAGGCGGTGGCTAAGGTGAGATAACTGCCTGTAACCAGCTGGAACCAGATTAAAGACAATGGGTCGTGAACCACCCTTCGCCGCCGAGGCTTCTTACAGTAACAAACCTCCCACACAGCCTTCTCTCCTCTTGCTTGCGCTTCTCCAACGCATCCCCCGTTCCCCACTGCTTCTCACTCCCTTAACTTCTCCTGTACTGCCTTATCGTCTTGCTGCATTTCCGTACCGTTCCCAGTGTTTTGCTGCCGTTTCGCTGACCCGTCTGCCCGCCCCGCNGCTGACCCGTCTGTCTGCCCCGCTGACCCGTCTGTCTGCCCTGCTGACCCGTCTGCCCGCCCCGCTGACCCGTCTGCCCGCCCTGCTGACCCGTCTGTCTGCCCCGCGACCCGTCTGTTCTGCCCGCCCCGCTGACCTCGTCTGCCCCGCCCCGCTGACTGCCCGTCCTGTCTGCCCTTGCTGACCCCGTCTGTCTGCCTGCTGACCCCGTCTGCCCCGCCCTGGCGTGACCCGCTGTTCTGGCCCCGCTGACACGTCTGTCTGCCCTGCTGACCCGTCTGTCTGCTCCTGCTGACCCGTCTGTCCGCTCCGCTGACCCGTCTGCCCGTCTGTGCTTCAGAAACTGGTGGCCAACCAGACGCTGGGCTACTTCATGGCGCGCATCCAGCAGTTCCTGCTGCTCATCGGCGTAGACAAGGCACGACTGCGGTTCCGTCAGCACATGTCCAACGAGATGGCCCACTACGCCTGCGACTGCTGGGACGCCGAGATACTCACCTCCTACGTGAGCAGCCCTGCGGCCAGAGCGCGATGCTGTGTGGCGCTGTGTGGTGCAGCGGACGTGGAGGCGTTTGTGTTGCGGAGGGTTGTACCGCCAGCTGGGGAGTTTCGCAGGCTATTATTGTATGAATCCACTGTGTTGTATGAATCCACTCCGCAATTACTGAGGATGAATCCACTGTATGGAGTGTGAGTAAAGGGCGTTTCTAGTCAACGGGAAAGGGATCTTTCAGCCTGACCGAGACAATTGCACTTTGTCATCGTAATCGAAGGGTACCGATGGCCGTCTTTGGCACAGCCACCAGCCCTGTACACCGCCCTGTGTCGATGGCGCCGCACATTTCCAATGTGTTAACACATGTTGTGCTGCTGCCCCCACCACCTGACCTGTAATATCGCGGCGTCCTCAGGGCTGGGTTGAGTGCGTCGGCTGCGCCGATCGGTCCGCCTACGACCTGACCACAGCACACGAAGGCGACCGGCGTCAAGCTGGTGGCAGAGAAGAAGCTGCCGGAGCCCAAGACCGTCGACGTCGTCGGTGAGTGAGCGAGGACGGGGAAGCCGTAGCGGGTTGGTTGATTTTGCAGTGCTAGCAGGACCACCGCCCCCCGCAGAGGTATGGGTGAGGATAGGAAGTTAATGAGCACATGGTGTTTATTCTGATGGGCATTAATTTGTGTACCTATGTCTGCGTGGCAGCATAGGAATAATATTGACAGTTAATCGATACCTTACTCTGGAATACTGGGCGATGCAGGCGCCAGGCGGTGTCATAACTGGTGGTACAATATGCATGTATCCCTCTCGCCCATTAACAAACGCGTCGCCCTCCCCGCAGAGCCGGTGGTGGCTAAGAGCGTGCTGGGGAAGCTGTTTAAGAAGGACGCCAAGAAGGTGACGGACGCGCTGATGGCGCTGTCGCCGGAGCAGCTGACGGAGATGGAGACACAACTGAAGGACGCTGGGTGGGTGTCGACCGACGACCACTCGGTTCTGAATATCTCATCACTTGTTCTGAATACTCATATCTCTCACTCTTCTTTTTTCCCTTATTCTGCTTTAGACTCCCGTCCTCCATGTTTCTGTTCCATCCCTTATTCCTCCTTCCTGTCCGCTATATGCTCTCGTTCCTGTATTTCAATTTGATTAATTTTTGTTTTCCATTTTATTTCTTATCTTTTCCCTTTTTCTGCATACCCTCCATTTTTGTCTTCTCTTTGTGCATTGCGTCTTCCTTTTCCTTTCGTCTGTTTGGATTCCAATACCTCTCTTTTACCTTTTTGCGTTATTTATAGTTGGTGCACACCTGTTAATTAGTGGCTGATCTGCGAAAGTAAGGTTCTCATTTGGAAGTGACTTTATCGGATGATTTTAGTGACTGTGACTATAGATGTTTTTTTAAGCATTTGTTTCCACTAACATTTATGTTATGCAGTTGCGTATGTGTTTGTCTCAACTCATTCACGAACTTTGTTGCGAATTATTTCCATGCGCTCACACAACCATACCACCCCCTCACACTGTGCCTGCCCGCCGTGCCCCTCAGGACGTACCAGCTGTCGGCGGAGGGCGGCAGCACGTTCACCATCACGCCGTCAGTGGTGACGGTGAAGCGGCACTCGAAGACGGTACACGTGGAGGAGGTGGTGCCGAGCGTGATCGAGCCGTCGTTCGGAATCGGACGCGTCATGTACGCCCTCCTGGAGCACAGCTTCCGCGTCAGAGAGGAGGACGACCAGCGCACGGTGAGTGCGACGGGACCGGGGGGGGGGGAGAGATATGTCGGCCATTGGGTGACACTGGGAGAAGGGTCAGGTAACCTGGAGGCTGCAGTAATGGGAGATGCATTGTTACGTTTTATGTTGCGGTGAGTCGTGCTAATAACAATATTTTTGAGGCGTGTTGCAGAATGTTTCGGTATACAATCCAGTTTTACCGTGACTTAAGACTTTGTGTTGTCCCTAAACATCCGGCGGTATATCAGGCGTGTAATATGTCAGATATATGCCAGGTTATGGTGGTGTTTGTGTACAAATTACAATTGTCCGTTTAACTATTTGACATAACATAGTGCATTATGGTCAAACGACATGGCCAAGCTAACACATAGGTGGACACGTTTCGTCATAAAATACTTCATCAGCACCGTTGGATACAAGATTAAATTATGCACACGTGTCCTCTCGTATCCAACGGTGTCTTCTAATCTATGACGAAACTCGTCCCCCTCTGTGTTAGCTTTAGTCTTTACCGTGTCGTATGCCATAATTGTATGGATATGAACAGTGCGTTTGTCATGTCGGCGCTCTAACCGTGCGACATGTGTGTCCGTTCCTCAGTTCTTCTCGCTGCCGCCGGTGGTGGCGCCACTGAAGTGCTCCGTCCTGCCGCTCAGTGGCAACACAGAGTTTGAGCCGTTCGTCAGACAGCTCTGTGAGTAGTCCGCCTGTATTATGTACTGGGTCTTTCAATAAAAATGTATTTTTTAATTTGCTTATTTGAGGCATATAAAATGGACTAAGATATATAAATATGGTATATTAGGTCGAGTACACTCGGACATTTTTTATTTGCAATTTTGTAAGGGGTTTTTGCAATGCGAACAAAGTTCGGGAGGATTTTACACCAGGCATGTCAAATTCGGTTTGTTTGATTTCACGGCAAACAATCGTCGGCAAGGATGAACCGAGGATGAGGAGTATTTGCTCGTGAATTTGAGCATGTGGCACGTGCATAATGTATTCTTATTCTTGCAGCGAATATTTTGCAAACCAACCGCAACCAGAAAGGGCTACTGGTTCCACAAAACGGTGCGAGGTCCACACCACGGGCGGGGGGTGCGCGGGCGCCTGCCGCAAGAAGGTGGCTGCAAGGACAAGTCGGCTACGAAGTCATCCGTCCCTCACTGCGCATCCCTTGAGCCTGCCAAAAGCCCTGAAACTCTCCTCCGTTGAACTTAGGTCGTGAAACGTCTCCATGGCGATCTACGCAAAATAATACCAGCATCTCTAAGACCTTAAGGTCAACGGTGGAGGCCCGGTGCTGATTCAAGTTTGAACAAAAAGGATAATGAGTCGAGCTGTTCACACCTCCATGCGCTGGCGGTCCGAGAGCCCGTGTACTTAAGGGTAGTGTATCACTTACTCACCCATTTGGTCATTTGTTGGTATTTTGTTGACCCATAGTCATGAGCAATAGAAACATTTTACTTTTTTACCGTTAATATGTAAGCTATTGTGCTGTTCATCCAGAATTTCACTTAGTTGCTGAGATATCCCAAGTCGCCAATCAATTCTTGGCAGAATATAATATCCAACTAGCGGCCAGAGAGCTTTCGCATTAAAGAGCATGCATCTTTAAATTACAATCCTAGCAATATATTGTTGCTCTGGCCCAGTGCGCCATTATAGTAACATTTTCGTACTCTGTTATAGTGACGATCCTTTGGAGTTTTGAAACAAATACAAATGCAAATCAGAAAATAAGTAATAAAATTCAACTAAAGGGGCTCCAGACGTGAATTTCTATCGTAACCAATAATCAAAGCGTAGCTTCTTACCCGTAATAAAAAATATATTTGACATTGTCAAGAAGAGTAGGCACATCCCTGTAAGGGGAGCACCCTTTAATTCGAGACACAAGGCTGGCGCAAACCGAGGAACAGTTTAGTGACAGAGAGTACACACTGTAAGTCACCCAACAATGAGTCGTGCTATTGCATTTCAAATACAGTGCCCTTATTGTGCAAAAAATGTTTTTTTAATTATATTGTTCACGATTTTTTCCAGTAAAATCGAAAGCAAAACCGAATTCGGACACCTGGAGACGAAAAGTCCTCCAAAACGTTTCCATTCAGATCAAACTCGGCCCACACCATTTACACAATGCGTATAAATAACAAAATTCCAGATTACTCGACCAGTGTATATTCTACGAAATTATAATCATAATTTTAATCCATTTTAAACGTCTTAAAAAGTGCAAATTAAAAAGACAGTTATTTAATGAAAGACCCCGTAGATCCAGTCACCGTGTCGCCTTGCATCACTGTCGCCTTGCAGTTCACGCTGTCGCCTTGCAGTCACCTGTCGCCCTGTCAGTCAACCGTCGCTTCTCCCAGCTCCGTCAAGTGGGAACACTAGCTGCTGCCGCCCACCAATGCCCGAGCAACCGGGAGTAGAATGGTTGATGCGTTATCTGTCGTTATACAAGCTGGAGTGACTGGGGTATCTCGTGTTTCATCGATCGCCATATTTACCGTGACAGATTTCGGCTTCTGCAAGGCAAACTCATCTTCACCGTCTATGTTGTCGTCCCCGCATGCGTTAATAAACAGCGGTGGGACGTAAAGCCCCAATGATTATGATACTAATTCACCGTCATGTAATGTACCATCAACTGCAGCTAACGCGACATGTTATTATAGCCTGTTATAGATTTGCGGTATGCGTCTGGGGCCACCCACTTTCCACTATCTGTCCATAACCCTTGCCATAACCTGAAAATTCCACAAACCTCCATGACTGAGCTGACTCTCGTTTTTCTTCGCTGCAGCGCGTGAACTGACGGCGGCCGGCGTCTCCTGTAAGGTGGACAGCGCCAGCGGCAGCATCGGCAAGCGGTACGCGCGAACGGACGAGATCGCCATCCCGTTCGGCGTCACCGTCGACTTCGACACCATCAAGGAGCCGCACTCGGTGACGCTGCGAGAGAGGGACTCTCGCGGACAGGTCCGACTACCGGTGAGTGCAGAGACTCGGCAACAGACAGGACTTGTGTGATCACAGTCATCGGTTAGTGGCGAGACTCGGTAGGGGTCAGGACTGGTGACATGTTGGGCGATCATGGTTCGGGTGGTGTTTTGGGCAGTGGATAGACTCCTCGGGAGGAGCCATCATAGGTGGCACGTTGTGTGTTCACTGATCAAGGCCAGGAAGGGCGCGTGATGCTGGAGGGTGTTACCTGGGTCGCCTGCGATGTGACCTCCTTAGTGTGATATCCGTTCGAGGCGTGACGCTGACCAGCAGCTGCTGCTGGTCACGTGTTAGTCGTCAGACGCCACCCGCAGCGTATTGTACCAATGTTCTGCTGCTGGCAGCTCGTCGTGCCCTGACCTGACGTGTCTGTTCTGAGGTGTGTGCTCTGACCCCCCCCCCTCTCCCCAGCTGTCGGACGTAGCCACACTCGTGTCGGATCTGTCCCGCGGCCGCGCCACCTGGGCCGAGGTGGAGGCTAAGTACCCGCGCTTCGAACAGCAGGAGAACACCAAGGCCGCAGGAGACAGCTGATTGTCGCGCAGGCGCAGTGGGCGCACCAAAGACGACCGGTCCCGACCTGGTGGTGGAATGGCACGGCAGGGTCATTTTAATGCTTAGAAGTGCGGCGCTGTTAAGTTTCTCGTGGTTTCGCTCGGGTTTTCGCTGTTGGTCTGCTATTCCTCTTTTTGGTGATGCACATTGCACAGTGCATAGACGTGCCAACGGAAATATGATCATATGTGTACATAAATATTGTTCAAGTTGGACGCCATATAACCATGGCGGCTGTGACACCCGGAAGCACCACTCACCATCATCAGTATTTTCACGCAGGAAAGAGTTATCGGTTTTGTTTAGCCACTTACTTTTCTCCCTACTTTGTCAAAAGTTTTGATTGATATTATCGACAATAATGCAAAGGTCACATCATACCATGATATATTATTCGGTACAAAATATGTTACAATATTTCCTGGGAAAATGCGTTACACAAAATACCAGAGCATGACAACTTTGGTTGAGTTCAAACATAATCGATGAGATAGTGCGGATGACTGGTGGCTGCAACACCATTCCACAGCGAAAGTGGAGTGACGCTCCTTGGTAATACATGGCACACCACGAACTAAATGAGGTGGTAACACGTTAGCAGCTGGGCATCTGAGTATAACGCACAGCAGAACAAAATACTGACGATTCGACCGACGCAGCGGCTGAGCGCGCTCACGCCCGATCACTTTTGATATCACCTCTGCTTGGCGGTAGCAACACTTCCGCGTCACACGCTGAACCTGTCACTGTCTGCGTCACTGTCTGTCTGTCCGTCGTCAAAACTGCCGCACTCGCCAGAGACAGACGTCCTCATCATAGAGCAAGTGTTGGGAAGTATGTCAGCTATCCGCGCCGGCCGACAGTCTATCGCCGCTCTCCTGCCGACGCCGGCGCCGCACGCGCCACGAGTCGCTGCGGTCGCGCCACCGCACGTCGCCGTAGCCGCGCTCGCGCTGGTCGGCTGGCCTGGCTTCGCGGTCACTCCAGCTGCGGAGCCGCGGCGGCAGGGCGTCTCGATTTCTGTGCCGCTCCCATAACTGCCGCTCACTCTGCCTCCTCCGAGGCCGGTCTGTCTCCGCCGCCTCCGCCGCCTGTCCAGGCGCATCCTCCGGCAGTGGCCGCTCGTCCCAGCCGACCCCCGCCGCACTGTCCAGGTACAGGTGTCGACACACCTCGCTCAGAGGGATGTCACTGACAGGCGGGATGCCGCCGGCCGCGGCCGGCCGCGCCGCCAGGCTGAACTCGTCCGTGTGCACGCGCGGGTCGCTCAGCCCGGGGGCGTCCACCAGCCCGAGCAGGGGATAGATGACCAGCACGAACAGGAACAGCGCGGTCAGCAGGGCTGTCGGCACCGTCAGAGCCCACAACTGCTGCGGCCAGTAGTCGAGGCCGAGCGCGCGCAGCCAGTGGGGCGGCACCAGCGCCCATGTGAGGTAGACACCGGCGGTCAGCACGCTGGCGACGTACAGGAGGAAGCCGTACACGGCGCGGGCCGGGGTCGGCGCCGGACCGTTCTCCGGCGCGGCCGGGGCCGGCATGACACCACGAACAGCAGAACAGGGCACTGCAGGCAGAATGGAGGTCAGGTCACAATTTGGTGTTGAAATGATGCGAAGGACAATGCAAGCCTGCAATGATCTGAAGTCATTAGTGGGTAATAACATGATGCAGGTTTAAATTTAGCAGTCAATGGCTGTAGTATATCTAAATAGTGATAGTAGTGACTAGTGCTACCTAAATACTTAAAAATGTGGAATGTAGTGTCATTGGCATTTATGCAGAGGAAAGGTCCAATTGCTATTCAATTCAAAACATGATGAAATTTTCATTCTTTTAGTGGTGCTGATTGATGACACTAAAGCACTGATACACTGGTAATGATATGTAGCATGGAATGTACTGCTGCAATTTTATGTGACTGGTGATTGGACCTTGGGGAGTTCAAGCGGCTCAGTTGGCAGAGCATTGGACTCAAAATCCACATTCTGGGTTTGAGTCTGGCTACTGGCAAGGTCATTCAGTTTCCCCCTGCTTGTGTCAGTGTGAGAGATGCAACTATAAATGATGACAGTCACATAGACATAGTTGTAAAGCCCAAACATGCACTTTCATAAATGTGGTAAATACCAGAATTGACAACTCTCTCCTCCATGCCTGCAGCCGCAAAACGCTGCAGGAGCGAAAGGCAATGTGAACACTAGCGTATCCAGAGGGGGGCAGCAGGAGCTTAAGCCTCCCCATATTGATTGAAATTGGTGAAATTTGACATATTTTCTACAGTAGAGGCAAATCTAATATTTTTTTAATAAGGCATATTTGTTTTGAACACGTTCCGTTAAGTACAAGAAAGCCAAATCCGATGAGTTTGTCTAATTTGATGAAACTTTTTTTAAATTCAGCCCCCCCATGCCCATGTTCTGGATCCGCCAGTGAATGTGAATGCAATCATGCACGGTACTTTGAATATTGCATGCAACTATTTATACAGACCCTGCATGTAGCCTCCGTCGGCCATATATGCATCACAAGGCCCACGGTAAATAAAAAAGACACAACAAAGCCCTATCACAAGCAGGGTACCTAGACACCATGGGCCGCGGCCGCATTACAGACAAGACCTTGACAGTGCATGTAAACAAATCGGCAAATCTCTGCCCTCAGGGTTGTCAAGGTTATAGTACCTTCCTTGGTCGTATCCAGTCGTATCGCAAGTCGAGTGGTGTCCAACAGGTTTGGGTAACAGCTTGCCGTTATGTCATGTTTGTTATTTACACATTTCAGAATACAAACTTTCCTTGAATCTCTGAGAACAAATTTACTTTTAAGTGCGTTTAAATGTCGAATTTTAAGCAAATAGATAAAATACCATTCATTTCTTCTGACAAAGAAATTTAAAGTCAGCTGTTTCAGTCCAACCAGCTGTTCAGAAAACCAAACACCTGTTCAGCTTACAACCCTTTATCACCTACTAACTTTTCAAGGTGAGCATGCTGCCTAATCGGCCACATATTGGTCTCCAAGAAGAAACCGGTACTTAGATCTCATAATATAACTAAGGTATGGCCGAACTGGTCCGTCCTAGCGCCGATTCCTCGAGCAGCAAATGCTCTACCGAGTGGCAGACAATATAGTGCTACCTTACTTCCTATATCTAAAGTTAAACGACATCAATCATCCTACGAACGTTTTTTTAGTGGGTCTGGAACTAATGGTATTTCAAGTATCTTCTGTGAGTTTTTTGAATATTTTAAATATCATTTTGGAATGCAATAAGACAAGCTATCTAATGATGCCAAAATCAAGGCATTTTTATTCGCATTTTTTTTCGGCCAAAGTACGTGACAATGGAAGTTTAGGTGTGTCGGAGCCTCAATCTTAACCTGCGCCGGGCCTGTATGTTTAGACACCCCCGGCTCAGGTTTTTCCTGGATATCGGGAAAACGGCGCCGCGTAGCGCCGCCAAATTTTCAGTACCTGTTCATTCGTCTTTTATAATACAGTTTTCTGTAATTTTTACATTAGGTCATGTTCAGGTCAGGTCAACCAGGCCAGTCATGTGAACCCCACCTCCAAAAAAAGTTTGCGCTATACCAAAGCCACAGTTTTTTGGCCGTCGGTTTTTCGTGGCTTACAGGATTTCATTAGAGCATGACTTCCCACATTTCGCATATTGCATATTTGTATATCGGCGACCTAAAAGGTCAGGTTCAATTTTTATATGAACCATCCAAATTATAAGTGCAATGGTGAATTATTAATGCTTTCCATTATGAGGAATACGCTGTATATGCCCATTCCCTACTGCATCAATGTTATCTTAGGCCATTCTTGAAGATTAAATGTGCATTCTTTGTTCTGCTAACCCCGCCCTACAGGTTTCAGCCGAGGTCATCGGAGGTCACCAACACCTTTTGTCAATAACTCTCGATAAAAATAAGGAACAGAGAAGTGACGATGGCGCCAATGTGTTTGTCTCGTCGAGACACGTCTCCAATGGCAGCATGACCTTATGGGTTCAACACTTGACCTTGACCTGAGGTCACACTTTTAGGTTGACTTAATCTGGTAATCATATACATGATTCAAAGCGCATTCACGAGAAAAACACGATGGTGTCAAAATTACTTCCGTACTCTCAATTTAGTAAACAGTTATTCGTGAAAACAGTTTTGACCTAAAAATAGCCTTTTTACTTCGATTGACCTCTGGAGCCTAAATCGTTGACGTCTGAGTTCAAATTTGAGGACATGTTGAGCTAATTTATAATTGCAATAGACTTCGATTGCTTTACCGTTATGCTCCTAACTATCATAGTTTCTGAGATAACTGGGGGTATCTGGAGCTAAGTCACTAAATCTAGAAATTCTTGCCTTTGATGACTTCTGGTGAACCCTAATATTGACCTGAAAATGTTTAAGCCATAAATAGTTTCGAATGCTTTTTGATGGGCTCTCGAACAGTGGTTTTTGGTTATATCTATGGTTCAGCCGATGTCATTGGTGCGCACCACACATAACCATAGGAGCCGAGTAAGGAGGGAGGTGGTCAAAAGGCCCCTATAGGCTCATTTTGGTTGAATATTATATGTATGATTTCTTAATATTACATCCGTACTCTCCGCGTCTGAGTATCCAGTTTCCGCGCCAATATGAAATGATCAATGTAATTCACTGCTTTACGTAAGGCATGCACATCACCGGACGCACCCTACACTGAGTTTGGATAATAAGAAAGCATCACCCTGCTAGCTTCTCTTTCTAGTGTGGCAGGTCTGCCCGACCTAACCACCTCAAATATTGCATAATATGCAGGGGCGCGATTTGACTGGATTAAAAACAAATTGTTGATCGGTTTTTATGGCAACAAAGCCGCTGGCACAAAAGGCCCAGCCTTCAGAAATGTCACTAGGGCACAAAGCCGCTGGCAACAGAGGCGCCCAGCCTGTCCGGTAGGTGTCACTGGCACACAAGCCGCTGGCACAAAGCCCAGCCTGTTCGTGGATCGGGCTCATCTGGCACAAAGAACCGCTGGCACCAAGCCTGTCACATAGCCACCAACGCCATCTGCGGCAAGCAGCAGCGGTAACAACCGGCGCTCACTCTGCGCTCCACACAAGACTCCCCGGCCTCCGCCGTCACCCTAGCGACCCACCCTAACCACCGGCCAAACGGCACGTCTCTGCCATTTGCAATCCGAATCGGTGTGGCGAGAGTCGGCCGGGGCGAGGCCGGCCGCCGGCACCACGCCAACAGTCAGTGGCGGCGCAAACTAAGCTATACGCTATACTAAGCGTATCCAGTTTCCGCCGCAATATGAAATGATCAATGTAAGTTCATGCTTACGTAAGGCAATGCAACATCACCGGCACCGCACCCTACACTGAAGTTAGATATAAAGCCAACATCACCGCTGCTAGCTCTCTTTTCATTAGTGTGCAGGTCCTGCCGACTACCTCTCAATATTGCACTGATATGCAGAGGCGGGATTTGTAGGTTTCTCGGGCCCAAATCCAGTGGCGTATTCGCAAAAGTTGTGAAAGCGTGGGGGGCAACAGGCCGTTTGACCTTGGGGGAGGTGGGCAGGCCGAGCGTGTCGTCCAGCCCGTTTATAACTGCAGTAGCGGTCCGACCTTTTTGTGTGTTTTTGTATTTTTTATTAGGAGGAGGTGGAGCAAACTATGGTTTCGGAACCTTAGAGGGGGCTATGCCCCCTGGATCCGACCTTGATTATATATGCAGGGGTCATTAATAAGTCTGCGATGGTGTGCCCCCTCGTGGCCCGACGGGGCCCCCTTGAGGCCGTGCCCCCTACGAAAATCCTGGTTTGCGCGCCTGCCGTGTCCCAATGTAGATCCCGGGATACAGGACACACACGATCCGGATCATCAAATGGATCCCCGGACCAAGGCACATGTCTGATTATAAATCATACTTTCAGGCAATCATAGTTCGTTGAGATACTCCCCGGTGCGATACCTGCCGGAGCTTTCCATTTCGACCACCGGTTGGACCTGTTTTGCGGTCTGCCCATACACTTTTTGTTTGTAATAATTCCTTCTTGGATAATTTATCCAGAAAGCATAATTTGCCATTTCATTCTTCGCCTAAAGCCCCATTGCATCCATTGAAACCATTACAGAGTATCTCAGGAAGCGTCTAATTGCTTTAATTTAGGACTTATTTTAAGCGAACTTTACATGGGGGCTTAATGGGCGTTCGACGCTTCTGCCTCGGTACGGAGATGGCGCATAGGTGTCGCCCGGCGGGAACGGGCAGCGAGGCGGCCGGCCGTACGGCAGTCGGCTGTCTAGTTAAATAGAGGGTAATGGAACCGGTGAACTCAAACCGCCGCTTTCTCTGCATTTTTTCGGCCACGCCTGTTTTCTCTACATAACACTAGTTAATTCGCCCGTATTGCACGTGTGTGCCTTATCCTTCTTTGCTGTTTTAGATTGTTGTGATGGCGGAAAGACGGCGTAAGAGAAATACAGACACTATAGGATCTGATGATGTGTCTGGATCGGACGCATCGCTTGATGGCAATGGTGATGGCGGTCGTCGAAAATCTTTGAGCGTAAGTGACCCTCACTGTTAATTTTCTCAATTTCTACCTTTACTTTGTTAGCTTGCTAATGAGCAAATTAATTAAGTAAAGTGACTGATTTGAGTGACTTGAGGTGAATATTGTTTTTGTTGTGCCCAAGGCAAAGTGTATTGATGTGATGTGATTGATGCCCCAGATCATCAGAAATCAGTTGGGCAAACTACCTGCAGCAGCTCACAAAATGGAGATGAAAAATGGATGTAAATATTGGTACATTTTCACTTTCAAACATGCCACAACTACAGAAGAAAGGCCCATAATCACAATATTTGTATATTATGACAAAGCGCTCAAAGAACTTGCCAAATATTTTTGTCCTTGCTACCTGCACAATCTTACTTTGGCTTGTTTTGAAGCAAATTAAATCCATTTGGATCAGTCAGCTGTTTGCATGATCTAAAAATGGATGCTGATAGAATTTGATGCTGTGCAAAATCAGTTTTTATATCATAATCCAAATGAATGACAGCCAAAGTCAACTTTTCATAGTTTGCTCTTTATGTTTTGAGAAGTTAAATGTTTTTCCTTAGTATTCTTGTTGTTCTAACCTGAATTCATTACTTGTTAATTTTGAAATTGGTGTATAATGTTAGGTCTGCCTCTGCAAGCATGCTCTAATATGGACACAAATAATATATTAATTGACCTATCTGTATCTGCTCCCATCTGTTAAACTGAAATGGATAGGCTTGTTTTCACATGACCATATACCCTAATGTAAGTGGAGAAATTAGTAACAAGCACCCATTATGGTCAAAATTGAACCATGTTCAATGATATTCATACCATATGCTCATCAGTATTGATGTGTTTGATGTTAGCATTATGGAGTACTTCCAATTGTTACTCCCCAATATGAAGCTTCTCCATATTATGTCAGGTCTTGCCAGTAGTTTGCCTTTATCTGCACAGTGTCCATATCCTCAATCTCATCCATAAATAATATTTTTTTGAAGTTCCCCACTTTTTGTTTCAGAGCTTAACTTCATTTTGAATCTGGTTATTGGTCAACTTGGCATTGGCTTGGGGTCTGCATCTGACACTATTTCTGGGGAGGCCATTACAACTCTTCTGGGCCCAATCTTACCAGTGCCCGTGAAATGGCGTCAATGCGTCAATGGCCATCTAGCGCCGCGGAAATAAATGCCATGGATAGTATAAATAATAGGAAACGCTGAATATTTCAGGTGATAATTTTATTTTAATAGATAGCTGGTGCTCATGTTAAAGCTGTTATTCTTTTATGCATCATGTTATGGCTTTTTAAGCTGGAGAGCCACTTAAAAAACAGAACACAATTCAAGAAATCTGGGAATACATTTACTATACCTAAACGTGACATCTGTGGCAAAGTATCTAAATACTATGTACATGCTTATCTATGCCCCAAGTACCCCATTCATACCATATTGGGCATGTTGAGGGAATTCAGTCAGCTGTTTGTGGGGCGATGGGGGATTGCACAAAAAGGAGGGTTGGTAAGATTGGGCCCTGGTTATGTTCCAAACCAATGATTGTAGTGAGACACACAGAGACAAATCTGAAGCATGCTCCTAAAAAATGAGGTCACATGTCAAGTCACAGCCAGGTCAAAGGTTAAAATCAAGGTATTTTGGTTTATGGACCATACTTTCCATGTTAAGCCTTCTATTGTGACCACAATCACCCAAAGTGCTCTTAAAGGTACGATACACATGCCACATGATCTAAAATGAGATTGTTGTCAAAGGTCAAGGTCAGGTCACAAAAGGTCACTATGCACAAAATATATATGAAAGTCATGCCAGACATGTTTGTATGGATCATTTTAAGCGTATAATCCGAAAATTATACTCATGTTACCACCTGACTTCATGTACATGAAGTTATTGTCAAGCAAAGGTCAAAGTAAGGTCACAAAATGTTAAAGTTCAAAATTGATAATATATTTATAAAGGGCTTGTTTCTGGACCAGTTTTTTCACAGAAATACAGTGCTATAATTTATTTCTCTGATCTTGTCAAAATAAAGCCAAAAAACAACAATTAAAAATACAGATGTCATGAGTGTACTAGTACTTAATATCCATCACTCAGTCCAAAATGATATGATTTTGTAAATTTGGCTTGGTAGTTGTTCTTGGCATGTGGTTCTCTTACATATAATTCCGTTTTTTTGCAAATATGTATTAAAAAAAATCATATTACCACGCACCCTAGGAGGCCTCTGAAGAATTACAGCAACACCTCCTGGAGTAGAGCGGATTTCGCCCCCCCCCCCCCACGATCTCGAAAATCACGCAACGTAGCGACAGGCGGAAAACAGAGATAGCATCGAGACAAGCTCTATCGAAAGTACTTAACTATTTTTTCATGTCAGGTCAATATCAAGGTCATCAAAGGTCAGATTTTCCAGATTTAGGACTTTGCTTCAGATACCCCCAATTATTTCAGAAACTATGGTAGTTAGGAGCAAACAGGGCAAAAAACAATCGAAAGCTTATAAAATTTATAATGGACTTAGATGTCCTTAAATTTGAGCTCAGATGAATATTTAAAGCTCCAGAGGTCATTGCAGGTCAAAAAGGCTATTTGTTTGCAAAAAAATAAAAATAAAATCAATCAATCAAATCAATCAATCAAAAATCAAAATAAAAAATATTAGATCACCGATATAAGAAATCCGAGATGTACAAATTGTAGGTATCTATGGTCTTATGACATCCTGCCAATTTGAAACCGATCGCTTTAAAACTGTTTCTGCATACCACCAAAAACTTTTTGCGAGGTGAGGTCATCATGTTATTGTATTCACTGGTTGGTGATCCTAACCTTAAATGACCCAAGGCCAAGAATTTGACGTTAATGCGGGTAGTATCATTTTCAAAACAAGGTTATGCCAAAAACGGCGGCCGCCGCCCGTTTTTTTCCGCTATTTGTTGAAAACCGGAGGGGTGGATTTCGCCCCCCCCCCCCCACTCCAGGGCGCATGTTAAAAAATGAATTTTAGGAGTCAAAACCAATAATGGCAAAAATCCTTATTGCCATGTTGTATCTCTTGTCATTTGCTATCTTTTCATTTCTTTCTGCATTTTGTTAAATATATGGTCTTTGTTTTTCCTGTTAGTGTTAATATTGAGCTGATTTTTGTGTCAAAATTATGGGATGTGACATCACTAAATTCGCTTTACCTCCCAAAATTAATCCCAAAATTGCTTTATTTTGTGCACATAAGGCGTCAAATTGATATACAATAAGGTACCCGAAAGTTTCATGTTGTAGCACTAACCGTTTTTGAGTTATTACGAAAGTTCTTCATGGGGCGTTAAACGCTTCCCCCAGTCAATGCCGGGTTAAGTAGGATCTTGATTTATATCTCTACTTAACTGTCTTATCTCTGTATCCAGTTGGTTTTTCTCAGTTGATTATTTCCCATGTATACTACCATGTCAGTATACGCATGCACCTGTCATTCTTTTCTTGTACCATCGATCATTATGTTTATTTTGTGAAGTGGAAGGTTGCTTTGGTGTAATCATTGAGATGCTTTTGCTTTTCTACTTTGATATTGTGATCACCTTTATTTTGCTATTAACTTGCTTCTTTTTTTCCAGTAACTTCTGGTTCTGGCATGTCCTATTCTTGTCCCCAAGATGCCCCATTCTTTCCCTCACAATCTCCACCAAACCCACACCTGTTGTCTGTTCCATCCCATTGCCTGTTCATTTCATGTTTGGAAATATCTTGAACTTGTAGATCTTCATTGTCTTCTTCATCATGCTTTGTTTGTGTTAAAAGCTTTTTGTCGCTGTTTCAGCATCACCAATGTCTTTAACTTTAAAGGGAATAGTTCACCTTTAACATTAGGTTTTGAGTTGAGATAGCCAAGTTGTGGCGC
>VOPJ01010505.1:0-31164 GCA_014673585.1 Semibalanus balanoides | reverse complement strand
TAAACTGTATTGTTCTGATGGACGTCGTATTTCATATAAATGCGTCGTTGTATTTCAGCAAAAGTAAGTCTTGCAATGATAGCACAGAAAAAGAGTGATACTAACGGCATATGTCTGAGAAGAGGGGACAGCTGGGGCATTCCATGACAGATCCACCAAGCCATAGCACCCTACATCTTAGATTTCGATTAAACTGCGTTTTGAAGGTTATCTGGGCCGTAGATTTACGATGCGAAATTTTCAGCCCCATCCGTCTAATGGTTTTCGAGTTTTAGCCTCAGGCATTATTCGATTTTTCTCAAACTTTCAATTTTTATCGGGCGATATCTCCCATCTAAATTATGGTAGTCATATAAACCTATATATCATAAGAATCATCATAAACTAAACTATAGATTCATGTGATATAACATTATTTTAATTGTAAAACGTGATTTTCAGTAAAATCATGTTTTGTATAATGTGGCCATTAAAAGTTACGATGTTTTCCCTTGCCAGCACTGACTTAAGTATACATATAAGCCTTCGGTAGTCAAAATATTGAAGATAGACTTTTTCTATAAATATTGTATTTATATTTCTGAATTTGGACAACTTATGGTCACCAGCACGTATTTGACAATAACTTTGCACGTAAAAGTGTTAGAGAGCGTAACTGGACAGCATTATCTTTTGCCTCATCGAGCTGTATTTAATGATACATAACATTACTCCTACAGGCTGTTTTTTTAAATTCCCCTACCCATTAATAGGTAGGCAGGAGTGCCCTTCCATGCCCATGTGACCTGATTACGTTAAGGACCAGAAGAAAGTTTAATAAAGATATGGATATTAAATCACGTTAGGTCACATCACTCCCCATTTTTTTTTTTTTTTTTTTTTTTGCTTGAAAGGAATAGCCACCATTATTAGAAATGCTTTGTTTTGAGATTCAAGCAGGCAGTAGCAAACGCTAGTGGCGCTCTACTCGAATCCCAGAACTGACGTTATAGTTAGGCTGTTCAGGGGGGGAAAAACTTGGGCGAGGGGACTGGCGTCTAGTGACCATGGACGATCGCCGCTGATGGGCTGATGTGATGCAGTCATGTGATATGTTCATTTATACTTTTAACTTTTTTGTCTTTTATGCAGACTGTTATATGTTCACTTATACTTGTAACTGTAGTGTATGCATGTCTTTTATGCAGACTGTAATATGTTCATTTATACTTTTAACTGTACTGTTATGCTTGTCTTTTACCCACTTCAAACCCACACATAGTGCTCTGTGCCAGAATAGCCCTTTGGCCTTCGGCCATGATACAGGGGACGGCTACTACGAGGTTAATAATAAAATAAATAAATTTTGGTCATGATACCATTTTTTAAACATTATGCACGGAGAGCTATACACCTCACAACCTCACACACCTTAAACATCTTACACACCACACACATCGTACACACCTCACACACCTAACACACTCACATACTCACATACTCACACACTCACAATACTCACACGGCTCACATGGAGCACACGGAGCAACGGAGCACACGGTGCACACACCACACACACCGCATACAACGTACCCACTACGCACATAGCCCCCCCCCCATGTAGAACCTAAAGAGAAGAAAGACTTGCTTGCTTGCTTACTAAAAAAAAAATGAGGGTGGGAAAATAATTTAATAAATAATACAAAATTAATTCAACAAATAAATATATTATAAACATAAGAAGGCAGGACCATTCAAAATATATCAGTTGAATATAACGCTACCGCTACAAATTCTTGACCTCAAGGTCACGTGACCTGGGTCACCCGCTGCAGCGAACGCCAGATCGACCAAGACATAACACCCTACTTCTCATAGTTTGATGAAAATATGCTTTGGGGGTTATCAGAGCCATAGATTCACGCTGTTGAATTTTTAGCTCCGCCTGTCAAATGGTTTTCGAGCTATAGCCTCAGTCATCTGCTCGATGTTGCGCAAACCTTGAATTTCCACTGTGCGATATCTCCCACCTAAATAATATGAGTCATATAAGCCTATGTGTTATCAGAATTTTGGAAGCCATAACATAATTTTAGATAATATTTTTTAGAGTATCCGAAAATGTTTTTGACATTTACAAAAATATATATGTTCAAGCCACGCGAGTTTTTTATGTGGCCATTTAAAATTCGGACTTTCAACAAATAATATATTGCATATGAGTATTCAAGCCAAGTCATTTCGAAAATCAGCATTAGGTCACGTGATTAAGGCCGTGGGGCGACCTGCAGGGGTCATACCTATTATGCATCATTTAATGCAGATCGTCGAGGCAAATATAATGATGATAGGTGACGCTCTCCAGCATAATTACGTGCAAAGTTATCACCAAAAACGTGCTGATTATTTGTCCAAGTACAAACATTTAAATACAGTATTTAGATAAATAGCCTATCTCCAATATTTTTACCATCGAAGGCTTTTGTATTGAAGTCAATCCTGAAAAGGAAAAACATCATAATATTAAGTGGACACATTATGCAAAAAACGTGATTTTACTTCAAATCGCGTTGTACAATTTCAAAATTTTGGATTATAAAAATGTTATATCACATTAATCTATGATTTATGATTATTGTTATGATATATAGGTTTATATGACTCATATTGTTTAGTTGGGAGATTTCGAAAACTGACAAATCGAGGTTTGCGCAACATCGAAAAGATGCATAAGGTTATAATTATAAAACCATTCAACAGACGGGGCAGAAAATTTAACTGCGTGAATCTACGGCCCAGATAACCCCAAAAATATATTTGTTTCGAACTATGAGAAACAGCGTTTGTGTGGGTCAATCTGACATTGGCTGCATCGGGTGACCTCAAGTCACGTGACCTTGAAGTCAAGGAGCGACCTGTGGCCTTTTCCATGCAGATATTTACACACCGGTTGTATGTGTAATGAGGGTTGTAGATTCAGATTGTACAACTTACACATTTAATACGTTTTATCAAAAATTACAGAATAAAAGTAAGTAGAATTGTGAATGTGCATATATATTATATGTTTCTATAATATTATAATATATTAATATAACTACATATAACATATATGTGCCTACTACAAACCTACAAACTACACAAACATTTTTTCCTAGTTCAAAAATATAAATACAATATTTAGAGAAACAGTATATCTCCAATACTTTTACTATCGAAAGCTTATATATATATATATATATATATATATATTTAAATTTAAATATATATATATATATATATATATAATATTATATATATAATATATATAATATATTATATATTTGATATTGAAGTTAGTCCTGACTAGGACAAACATCATATTTGTTAGTGGCCACATTATAAAAACGTGATTTAAATCGAGTTAAAAATTCATTTATTATTATTATATCGCATTAAACTATGGTGCGTGTTGATTCTTATGACACATATAATTATATGACTGCAATAATTTAAATGGGAGATATCGCCCACTGAAAATGAAAGGTTTGATCAAAATCGAATAATGTCTGAGGCTGTAACTCAAAAACCATTTGACGGACGAAGCTAAAAATGTCACAGCCTAAATCTACGGCTCAGATAACCCCTAAGATACAATTTTATTGAAATCTGAGGTAAATATTGTTTTATCAATTTTTTGTTGGTCGATCTGTCATGGAATTCCCCTGCTGGATACAGATACATGCCGCGTAAGAATATCCCATCTAATCCCAGCTTAGAAAATACAATAAAATACTAAGTTTTCTAACCAATGCACAGTGGTGGTGGATTTTCCGATTTAGAGCGTATAAATTCACGTAGGTCGCTTACGGTACCCGAAACATATCCTGGGGTACTTTTGACCATTGAAAGCTTTACTGTTAAAACAATTATTGTTAAAAGGGCTCCTAGGTAATGGTAATTTTGAAAACTCGTGGTATTTTATGCTTTTGAAAGCATATAGGCCATATGAGTCTGAAATTATCCCTTCCGCATAAGTTCACCTGGGTCGCTTACGACACCCAAAATGTGGCCTGGGATACTCGTGAGCATTGAAAGCGAATTTTGCGTTAGCAATTACATCAAAATTACAATTACAATTACAAACGCAATTACAATTGCAATTACAAATTACAATTACAATTATAAAAATAATCATTTTGCGTTAATCATTACTTATGTTAGAAATCATGGAGGCAGTCGCAAAGGCCAAAGCAATGCATTGCTTTGGTGCAAAATACGGCACTAATGGCACCTTCTTGTAAACAACTATTTTTCCAAATTTGCCATGTTTGAGCGTCTATAACGAGCATGAGTGCAAAAGGCTGCAAAAGCAATGCATTGTATCCGAAGTAACTTGAGGTGCTGTTTACGGCTGTATAGGTGTCATCTGTCTCGAGTGTTGCATTCATAGTTGATTTTCTACTTTAAAATGGGGAAAAAATCAACGAAATTTATGTGTGATATAAGAAGTCGACAAAACTGGACCTTCGTAATCCGGGAAGTTATTGGCCCTGAAATAGGTTCAATGAAGTCTCTGCTTGCTGCTAAAAATATTAAAGATTCTGCATTCTGCATCCAACATTCTGCACATCATCCGACATTCTGCAAGCTCACTGGCTCTGTGCGGACGACACTACTTTGACCGCAATTTTCAGTGTCATATGCCTACAGAATCAGTAAAACGTGGTGATTTTCGAAAAATACAGACAATTTCCAATTGGTATCGGTAAGAAAAATGAGATTCCGAAAAACATGCTTCCGGACTTTATGCGGTCTAAATCGGAAAATTCACCACTGTGCGATGGCCAGCATTAAATAATGCCGTTTGCCGAAGCCGATGCATATATTATCACTAACCTTTGGTAATTTCTGGTACGGTAAATGCTACGTGACTCACCCAATTGTTTTATTCAAGATATATTTAATTCATTGAATACAAATGTCGCTTAGTAGAACTTCCGTCGCTATTGCATGAAACGTGGACCACGAAAAGTTACGTGTTACGCATTAATCCGTGCGCGTTCAATGTCTCCTTTTATCGTGTTGGCTAGTGACCCACTGAGCTATTTTCATTCGCCGCTGCAGGCCTGCATGAATTTCAGGGCACGGGGCCAGCCCCGACTCAGGTCACCGAAACGTGGCTCAGTGGGTGAACACGTGCCGACCCTCCAGCCGGTCAGCAGTAGCCTCGGGCTCGCTAGTGTCGTGTAGTCACGTGATTCCACCGTCAGAGGGGAGGGAAGTTTCACAGGCGAGTCCAGCAGTCGGGAAGTTAACTCCATTGTGAATCGTCAAAACCTTTCTTTTATTCAGTTTCCAAATAAGATGAGCGTGTTCCCAATTTGCAGAAATGTCCACAGCAACATTGCTGTTCCCCCTTCCTGAACCAGCATCCCCCGGCGGCTGCAATGTAGTTTGCTCCCCCTTTTCGTGCCTGGCACCGCCTCTGCGGTGACTGTCCTGCCCGGGGCCGTGTCTGGGTTGGGCCGAACACGCCTGCTCCGGCGCGCGCGCGCAGTCTGAGGCTGGCGTGGTGCTATTACCGTGGCTCGGCGCGGGACACTCTCGCTACATTTTTTTTTGTTTTAACTCTGAAACCCTTGGAAAAGTAAGTGTATAGATAGCGAAGTTGTGAAAAACTTTTTTGGATGTTTTTTATAACTTTAACCCGCGCACCGACGGGGGGTGGATATCCACCCCCGAGGTTTTTCAGGAGTAGCGGGATAACGGCGGCGCGCAGCGCCGTCAAATTTTGCACAGCTGTTTGGGTGTCAATTACCCACACTTTGTGAAAGTTTTGTCTTCCTTTCTTCCAAGGTTACGTCATCAGGTCACATTAAATGACCTGACCTCAAGTCACGTTTTTGAAAGTTTGACATGCCAAAGCCATAGTGATTAACCAAATAGATTGAAACTCAGTGTGTAATAAGGACATATGTAATATGTATCTACAGTTTGTTCATCTCATATTTTTTGCATCGGTGACCTGAGGTGATGTCAATTTCGTGACCTCCCATTATAAGTCAATGGAATAAAATTGAAATGCGCACCAATAGAACAAACCTAGCTAAATCTAATCAGTTTTCATTAATACCACTATTTTGGAGCTAAGCGGAATAATGCATGATGTCATTTTCTTCCGTGACCTCTGAGTTTAAATCCAATGTGCCCCCAGGGCATATGTTTTTGTACAATAACTCATCTTCTACGTGGGCAGAGTTATAGGGTTTGCACCATTCTGTTTTTCTTATAGATTGTCATCGAGTGACATAAAATTTGGCTTCACCTTGACATAGCCTCAGGTCAGATATTTTTCAGTAGACCTAGCTAGGTCACCCGATATAATTCGATGCACCGTGACGAGAGAAACACGATGGCGACACAACCGTTGCTCTAGCTTTTATAAATAAAAAGTTGTTAGCAGAAAACGTCTCTGTAAAATTAAGCATTTGACCTTTGCTGACCTCAGGAGCCTCAACTATTGGCCCTTTATCAAATTTGAGGACATGCCGCAGAAAGAACGTTTCAAGGGCATTTCATTTTTTTCTCGTTTGATCCTAGCTGTCTTAGTTACTGAGCTAGCCCGGATTATGTGAAGCAATGCTCATTGCACAGTTTACTCTAAATATGGACAAATTTGAACTGTTTTGACCTCTGGTGACTTCAATATTGACGCGATAAAAAATAATATCTGTATTTTCTCAAGCGCTCATCACGGCCTACCTAACACCGTTTTCCGCCTCTTGCTACGTTGCGTAGTTTTCGAGATCTCTGGAGGGAGGGTTCGGTTATTCGCCCCCTCTGTCGGTTCTAAGTTGAATCAGACCCCTGTCGGCGAGAGTTAAGCTCGACTAGACTGGAAATCAAGCCCAAGCCATTTATATTGTAATAAACGTCTGTTCTGTACTTACACACATTGGCTCACGCGCACGTAAGAACTCTCGCACGTATTCTGATTCACGCACATGCACACTCGTATTAAATGCTGTTATGTCAGCACTATACGTTTGCATTTGCTGTTACTGTGACTTCCGTTACAGTTAGCTCTGGTGAGTGCTGAGGAATGTTATCGCACCTACTTATAAAAAACTGATATACATTTTTCCCTTTAAGCGTTTATCCTAGCACCTGGAAAAATTTCATTGAGAAGCTTTCAGTGTTCAATATGCATTTTTGTATAATTACATCGTGATCTGTCCTTACAGTATGCCGTACTTAATTTAGTGTCTTTATCTAGCTGAAACAAGAAAAATGACTTTAGTTCCCAATGTAGATATTCCCATATTACAAATGTATTATATAATACCACACGGGGCCGGGAAAATAATTATTTGGGACAGAGGTCCGAGCTGAATATTCCGCCAGAGACCGAAGGTCGAGGGCGGAAATTCAAGCACGGACCGAGTCCCAAAGAATTTATTCCGGCCCAACGTCTGTTATAATTTACCATATGCCGCTGAATTGGACCAAATGAAGCCATATTCACCATAACTTGTTAACCACTCGACAAAGTTAATAAATAAAATCAGATAGTTCATACAGTAACTTTTTAATTCATACACCTTTTCATTCTTTCTAACTCTAGTCATTAACCTCGCCCCACTGGGTGTTGAAACACCCCCCCTCATGTTTTTTCAATGAACGAAAAAACCGCCGCGAGCGCCCCCAATTTGCATAACTAATCACTGATCTTCCGACATTGCAAAAAATTAATCTGCAGTCACCCGCCCCCCCCCCCCCCCCCTAGTCATCACCAGGTCAGTCAAGTACCCTACCTACAAAAACAGTGCGGTCGTCCATGACACCAGTATAGGGTCATATTCAAAACTTTTAGGAATTACACTTTAATCATTAGTATTCTCAAAATTATACTCTTTATTTTTTTGTATGTACTTAGGCGGTCAATTGCACTCCACCATTATAAGTCAATGGAGAAAACAAATGCTTCTTTGTCGATATATCAGCCATTCCTTCTGGATATGTCATTCATATATATATGTATGATCCAAGTGCAGTTGCTCAGGGAAACATAACGGTCATCTAGTCATCGAGTCACCAACACATTTTCTCAATAAACTCTGGCCCATAAATGAAGATAAGAACTGCAACTTACACCAGTTGTTTGTCTCGTCAATGACACATCTATCCTGATATGCAACATACCTACTTGGCCACCATTTGACCTTACTTGAGGTCAATTTTTCAAGTACCTAAACATAATGAAATATATATTTCAAATTGAATTAACAGACAAACACATGGCAACACAGATGAGCGTTATCTTTTTCTTAATAAGAATTATTCACCCGAAGTATTTTTTTGCAAAATAAGCTTTTGGACGTTAATACCCTAGAGCCTCTAACTATACCTGAGGTCAAATGAGGACAAAATCATTCAAATTTTCATTGGCTACGATTTCTTTTGAACGTTTGTTTCTAATAGCCATATATTCCAGATATTTGTTCTGGAGCGATTCCTAAAACTTGAAAATTTGACCTCGAGACCTCTGTACCTGAGTTTTGACGTGCAAAAAGTCTAAGTATTTACCGAATATTATAAGTTCGAATGGTGTCTTTTGTTTTTTCTACTGCCAGGTATCGATTTAGAGGGGGGTATTCAAAAACCCCCCCCCCAGTTCGCGCGAAGGAAAATGCAGAGCCCAGTAGGCGCGTTAAAGTCACTTTTCACTTTAACATTCACGAATTGTGGAAACATCCCCGGGCAGAAATGTTTTCCCAGATCAGAATATCATTGAGCTAAATGTCTTTACCGCCCTTCAGTGCTAACGTTAAAAGGATCTCGCATATGAATTATCTATTTTACTAATACAAACCAATCTGATCACCACACCTACATTCATAATGTAATTGGATTTATTTGGAAGTGTTATGTTTTATTGTACAAACACCGTAAAATAAGTTTAGCACTCATAACCCTATATTGCTCGGGGGGGGTGAATCGGCCCCTCCGATGTCTTTTGCGTACAGTTTATTAAAGGGAGTGTGTCTACTCGCATCGGTCATGTGGAGCTGTTGACACTGATCTATAGAACATATTTTTCTGAATTTAGCCATAAACTTCATTTTCTCCAGATTCGCTCTAGTTGCCGAGATATTCCAAATTCGCCAAACAACACAAAATTATCGATATTCGCCAGAGAGCTTTCGCTACTAAAAGCATTGCCCTTAAATTACCACGCTAGCATGTATTGTTAGCGCTGGCCAATAGAAAACAACTCGTGCGCGCTGATAGCAGCTGCCGAAAAGAGCCTCGATAACTGTTCTACATTTGTCGTATAAGGTAGTTTATTGTCTTTGGTGCGCCAATGTAGGTAACATCTTCGTTACTTTGTTTATAGTGGCGATCGCTTATGAGTTTTGAAACAAAACAAATGCAAAGCAGAATATAAGTAAACATTCAACTAAAGGGGCTCCAGACGTGGATTTTATCGTTACCAACGATCAAACCAATAGCTTCTTACCGTAATCAAAATATATTTGATATGCCAAAAGAGTGGGCCATTAACCCTATTCCCTGCGTGTGGCAGATTCTGCCCCCCCCCCGGTAGTTCTTCACCCGCCGCTTCTGAACCGTTACGTCTATCGTCTTGAAACTTTGGACTTTTCCTAAATATGAATGAGGCGTGTTCTGGTAAAATTTCGAAAAAAATCAGACCAGCAGAGGCGGCTCCAGGCTCATGTTTTTGGGAGGTCGTTTTGAATGCGGTTGTGTGGCGCATACTTCCTTCGTAGTTTGCGGTGGAATAAAAGCGTCAGAAACTATGTCACTGCTGTATACATCATACATATATTGCTTATACATATTTTGGGGCAGAGGCGCACTCAGGTACATAAAATGGGAGGCTATATCCGCCGTCAATTTAGGCCCAACTTAAAATAAGTAAGATGATAAAAGGCGTTCCGCACATGGTGCCACCCACGTTGTTTACCTGAATCCGCCTATGCGCAATATATTACATTTGACAAATTACAGCATCAAAGCTCGCATGTGATGTTCCTATCGTCCCAACACTCATGAACAGCACATATTTTTTATGAAAAAATCATCCCATTTTTTTATCCCCGAGTGCGTCTCTGATTTTTCATTTTTTTACTTGTTCCTTTTATATATTTAAGACCATGACATTGGAAGCTCAAAAACGTTTAAGCATGCAAATCGGTTGAATCACATGGCCGCAATGACCTTTCAAAACATATTTTTCCCCCTGCCCCCATTTCTGAACAAAAAAGCAATGTTGGGGTCCAAAAAGAAATACTTTGTCACGACGAATCGAATGGTGTTCGTCCCATCAAAATCGGCTGAGCGGTTCTCGAGATCTCGGAGGGGGCAGAATCTGTCCCCCCACGCAGGTTAACGTAATTATGGCCGCCCGCAGGGAATAGGGTTAAGCATTCAACCTATAATCTTTAAACTTGTTGACTTTTCCAAACATTTTATTGCGCATCGAATGGTGTGCTGAAATCAATTTATTAACAGGGGGTCCATTAGCGTTTTTAGGGGGGCATGTTTGGCCGTTTTGACCCAAAACCTTCGCATGGTCAATCACCCGTGGGCCGTGAGGAGTTGTTTGCTAAAGCAAAGTATTAGAGAACACAGGCGTCGGTAAAGAATTGAATGCTCTTTCAGATGGCAATATCGAAAATTCGAAATTTTATTTTTTTAAAACTATTTTTGTAGTATTTTTTTGTTCAAAAACAAAATAAGTCTACTTTCATGAGGTTTCAAAAAAGAGGAATATATGTAAGAAAAGACATGCCAATAAATATCTGTTGAAAGTTTCAGGTCGATGTCTAAATATGTGATGACCTGAAAGTGGGTCAAAATATGTTTTCTTTCCATTATAAATATATGGTGAAGAATGCAAAATCATTATCAATCGCATTATAGCAATCCGATTATTTTATTAGCATGTCATCTTGGACGCTTTCCGATGTCCAAGATGCAATTATTAGTCGGTGACCATTTGAAAGGTCATGCAAGGTCACGAACACCTTTTTGTCAACAACTCGCGACAGAATGACCGTAGAGACTTGCAACTGGTGCGCAAACGTTTGTCTTGTCGAGCCGCATATTTTCATATGCAACCTCACTGACTTATGTCACCTTGACCTTGACCTTAATCCGGGTCAAATTTTGGCATCGACCAAATTTGTATGTTTTGAATTGCAATGTCGAAAGAAACACGATGACATCAAAATCATTACTCTCAATATTTTAGGTAAAAAGTTATTCACGAAACAACTGCTGCTGCAAAAACAGGTTTGGTTTCATTTGATGACCTCTATAGCCAAAATCATTAACCCGAGGTCATTTCTGATGAGAGTTAGCGAAATAAAATTTAAATGGCTTTCCAGTGCTCTTTTCGGATTCCTTCTAGCTGTCATAGTTTCCGAGATCATGTTAAGGTTTCCTGAAGAAGAAAAAAAATCATATTTGGGCAATTATGACCTTTGATGACGTCATTTGACCTTGAAGATATTGACTTAGTGTCAATACAATTTTACAAAATAAATTTATTCGTAGACTCTACCTACAGACCCATTTTATGATAGCTCCTATGTCAGCTGAGATCTGAGGGGTCGAATAAGCCTCCCCCGACAGATTCGTATATTTTTAATCCGTCCAGGAATAGGGTTAACCCACGCCGAGCGTGTGCTCGCGGCGCCACCTTTGCCGTGCCAGGGGGAGGGCGTTTTGATGCTCCCTTGAACTCGGCTCCTATGGAACTTACGAAAAAAAAAACGTTCAAAAGCTCGTCAAAAAGCATTTTAAAACGTTTTCAACAATTTGTTGTATCAGGTCAATATTGAGGTCACCAGAGGTCATCAAAGGTTATATTTTTTTCAGTTGCAGGACTTTGCTCCAGAAGCTCCTAAATATATCGGGAACTATCGTGGCTGGGAACAAACGAAACAAAATCTAAGGCTCTTGAAAATGTAATCGCCAGCGTGTCCTCAAATGTTAGCTCAGGTCAATAGTTTATTCTCTAGAGATCTACACATGTTAAAAAGGCTATTTTGCCCAAACTGCTTTTCACAAATAACTTTTTACACAATAAAGATAAGGATTTTTTTACGCCATCGTGTTGATCTCTTCAAGGCGTTTCGAATCATATTCACGATGACCAGGTAAGTCAACATATACATTTGACCTCAGGTCAATGTCGAGTGGTGACCCAATTTGGTCATGTTGCTCAGTGGGGTTGACGTTCCTCATCGATACAAGCACACTGATACCTTTTCGTTTATCTATCTTGATTTTGTCTAGCATTATTGACAAAGTGTTGGTGACCTCGGATGACCTCGACTGACCCTGTAGGGATTGGTAGATTGTGACATGTGCAATGTGTGCCCCCTGAACACATTTCAGCACATGCAGTAGCGTAGGAACGTGACGAAAAGTGAAGGGGCCAGCGAAACTTTGATCTCGTCTTGAGGGGAACTCAATCCCCCTACATAGGATTTCTATGCAGATTTGAGCTCCTTTTGCCTTCGCGAATCTATCGCTCCTTTTAATTCGTTTAACGAAGTAAAATTGTTGATTTTAGCACCACACAATTGGCAAAAAGTGAGTGGACCATGGCCCCCGCGGCCACCCGTGTTCCTACGTCTATGGGCACATGGGTCTTTCAGAATGGCCTATGGTAATATTATCCAGAAATAATTGGGCTGATATCATGCGTATCATCAGAAAAGGAACCATTTAAAATATTTCCTTATTTATTTATAATGGTAGGTCACAAGTTTGACCTGACCTTAGGTCACTTATATAAAAAACGATACATCCGAATTGTAGGTACCCAGGACCATATGAAATCCTGTAAGTACGAAACCGACCCGCCAAAAACTGTGGCTGTGTTACGACCGCACACTTTTTGGAGGTGGGGTCACGTGACCTGATCTGAGATGACCCGAGGTTAATAATTTCACACTGAGTAGTTGATGTCCGAACACCTACCTGTGGCAAAAATGATGGCGCTGCATTCCGCCGTTTTTTCCGCTATATACGAAAAACCTTGGGGAGTCTTATCCCCCCCCCCCTGGACACGGTGCGGGTTAAGGTTACCTGTTCGATGGATATTTCTATCAATAGGCTTGCTTATCACGATCATTGCAAATACATATTTTTTCGTTTCATAGATGATGAGCAGTGCATCTTTGTGACCACACTAATTCGTTTTCCTATCTTTGCATGTCCATCTAGCAGCTGTACAACCGTCCATCTAGCAGCTGTACAACCGCACCTTAGCGTGATAAACCATGCTCAAAAACCGTCTCGACCCTACCGAAAGACAGGATGTCGCCACCTATACACCGTCAGGTGAGTGAGTCGTGACCACACACTACGACGCACACGCACTTTGCCGAACAAACACACGTCCTGTCACCGGGTAATTGTACATAAGGCCTTCACCAGGTAATTGTACGTAAGGCCTGAACATAGCTGTGCATAGGATTAGGGTCTATAAGGCCTTCATTTACCTTTTCAAATCCAGAGACCGATAGGATGAAGTGGACTGATAAAGAAATAACATTCGCGTTACTGTGAAATGGGTTGAAGTGAGACGCAATGTACACACAATTGCTAAAGGGAAATAATCACCTTTTATTTTTGTTTGCAACAATTTCTTAGGCTTCTGTTATGGTATAACAATGATTTAATTTAAATTTAAGAATTAAATTAAATTATTCACATATTCAATGTTATAAGTTTTTACAAATTAAAAGCAAGTACACATACTTCTTTCGAAACTCATGAGCAGTGTTATCCCATCACTACTCCCATCACTGTACACAGCGCGCCATATCTGGCGCAGGTGTTTCGAATTTGTGCAACGCTGGACAATGTCCCTGAAACATATCGCTGACACTAAAATTAGCACAGATAGGACGTTGTGAAAACGCACAATGAACTTTTGATGTAAATTCCAGTTATTTGTATGATTTGTTATTATTGAGTAGAAATAAATGACTCTTTTTCATGATAATATAAGGCATAGTGTTAAATGCAACCAGTAACGAAACTATAAAAAATCCTTATCTCGCAAATAAATGAGGCTATTAAAAAAATTGAGGGATCAGTGAGCCAGGGGCGATTTCAGCCGCTCGGTTTGGGGGGCAAACTTTTTTTTTGCAAAAAGGTATCCCATTTTTTTATCGGCGAATTTGGGCTGCTCACCTTATTTTGGTAACCTAGATAAAAACGAACAAAAACGAAAAAATCACTTTTTTCGGAGAAAGTCACTTTTTCTGGATTTTTGGGGTAAAAAATACCTTTTCGGAAAGAAATGACTTAAAACACAGAAAAACGAGATGTTCCGTGGCATATACAGACATAAATAATAAAAACATTTATCTCATACCAACTCACAAGGGTGACACCGATAATTATTGAGGGGGTCAGCGGAAATTATGAAAAAAAAATGTTTGTGTGTATTTAAGCCTTTGCAGCATTTTTAATGTGGATTTCCATGTTATAATAGGTATTTAGTTAGTTATCGCCGCACGCATTTTTTTCTGCTTTCCTGATAAAACCCAAAAATCAAGGCGGTGGGCTTTGTGGAAGATAAGAGGCTAAAAAGGCTAATAATTCAATACAGCGTCGAGACGAACCGAAGACGAAGGCGATGGCTTTGTTGTGATGATGGCTACCGATGTGACGCGCCGCTGAAAAAATTAATTTGATTTAGTGGAAAACGACATTTTCATATTGGAACCAGTATGTTATTGGAGCCAAGCCTCAGGTAACCCTTTTCCTGGTTGAACCGACCGGTATGATACAAATATTGAAACAAAGGTACTTTTTAATATGCATTAGCCCCGGATGGTAACTCACGACGACCGGTGGCGGTTAACACTCAACAGTACATATCATAATAATAACTGCACCTTCACATCGTGTAAACCAAACTGTAACACACAACTGGTGTAGAAAGGTTTGAAAATCAGCAAGATTGAGAACAGTAAAATGCTTTTCTGCAAAATGGTCCCTGTGGCTGCTGAAGGAGCCTGGTGGGAGATGACTGGGGAAAATGGTCCTGGTCTGGTCCCAGGCGCGTAGCCAGGATTTCGTCCAGGGGGAAGGCGGCGCCTCAAAAAAGCCCTTCCAGAGCGTTTAAAGGTGTAACAACTTTTTCAGTGTTCTTTTGTTGTTGTTGTTGTCGGCCAATAATAGTCTTTTAGGACTCACGGTTGTTATTGCATTGATAAGCCATGTGGTTCGAAAGTAAAGTCGAAAGTAACACGACGTCCGAAGCAGTGACGTCCTGACGGACCGACCTCCGTCGTGTCTCTAGCTGAACTGACTCTTACAGGCGTACTACAACGGCCGAGCTGTCGGGCTGATCAAGATTCAACCGCAGGCGGCAGTAGAGACAGGGTTACGCCTCGCGAAAACGGCATCTCTCATGAAGCATACATAAGAAAAAAAATAAAAGCAAGAAGTGGCTAGTTGTGGACGTCACAGGATGGACAAACCAGGTGTGGAAAACTATCACTCCGTTACAGAAAGGTCCTCCTTCCCAACAAACTGGATATGGAAAAACTTCTAACGATTTCGGCACTATTTGGTGATGCCTTCATGGTTTTTTTCTTCCCAACTTTTGATAAGCTGGATTGGACAGGACCTCAGAACCCCCAGAGAGGCGCACGAACCAGGCACGTAACCAGGATTCGTCCGGAAGGCGCCTTCAAAAGGGTCTCTACCAAGCAACCATAGCAGGATTTTGGCAAGGGGGAAGGGTGCCTCGAGAGGGGCCCAATCCCGAGCGTTTGAAAAGGCCCAGAGAACGGATGAAAAGGTATGCTCCACTCCGTAACGGTGGAGAGACCCCATTTGACATGTTCAGTGGGCCTTCTGAACCCGCTTAGGGACCTTCTCTGTCTGTGTTAGGGCCCCTCTTTACCTGCACAGGGGCCTTTGAAACCTTCTGCGGGGGCATGTCCTGGTCTGGCTAGGGGCCTTCAGAGCTCTCAAGTGCTCAGGGCGCCTTTCGACATAATTAAAAACCTGCGCTGGCTGTTCTTTTTTTCATCCATACCGAGCAGATCAGGGGCCCGAGCGTTTCTGGATTTCTGGCCACTTTCTGGTGCCCCGCGGTGACTTTGCTCTCGTTCGGAATGAGTTACTCCTGTTATGTGCCTAGTCTTCAAGGTCAACGCTAACCCCCGGGTCATGGCTGCGGCGGCTTTCCCCCGTGGAGGTGCAAACTTTGTGCACAACTGAGTTATATTCTGGACTCTAGAATATACCCTAGATTATATGAAATATAATACATAATTCCAAGTAATAAGTACGTACCACGCCTAAATATACCCTCTTATATTCTGTAGTCAAGAATATTACTATTCTGGGGGTTCAGAATATAACTCATTTGTGAACCAAAGTTTGCATCTTCAACTGGTGTTTACTTCGGCAGCGTTTCGCTGAAACCCGAAAGGCTGAGGCCGAAACGGGAGCAACACTTTGAAGAGAGCAAAACACCGGACCAGCAAAAAGGCCAGAAATCCAACACTGCTCAGGGCCCCTCCGACCCACTCAGGGGCCCTCCGACCTGCCCAGGGGCCCCTTACGACCTGCCCAGGGGCCCTCTGTGCTGGCTAGGGGCCCATTCAACGTGTTCAGGGGGCCCTCTCACCGGCTCAGGGACCCTTTCGACCTCCGACCTGCCCAGGGGCCCCTCCGATCTGCCCAGAGGCCCCTACGAGCTTCCCAGGAGCCCTCTGTGCTGGCTAGGGGCCCATTTCTTTGGAATTCGGCTTTGGCATCGTATTTACCAGGTTCTCCAATACATATTCCGTTTTTATAGGTATTGTTTTAAAAAATGCATACATTTTTGTGGACATGAATAAAAATCAAAAAAATGTTGCGTCGTGTCGATTAATCACCTGTTAATTGCAATTTGCAGCAGTGCATATTATACCGTTATAAATAAATATTGCTAAAACAGCTAAAATGCATTCTGGAAAGGCAAAAATGACTTTTTGATGATGATGAAAAATGACAAAAAAGAAAGACAAAAACTTTTTCTCCGACTTGAGGGGGGCAAAAACATACTTTTGCCCACCGACTTTTCGCTTGGGGAGGGCAAATGCCCATTTTGCCCCCCTTGGATCCGCCTCTGGGGATCACAGCCACTAAAAGGCCACCATATTAGACGCACATACAACTGCTAATTTGGTCACGTGTTCATTGAATAACTGTTCTATATAGAGGATCTACGGGCATTTAATCACAACAAGCATAACACAAAATATATTTTTTATGTCATTACGAAACCCAAAAATACGGGACAGTCCGCAGTTTGATGAGGACCAAAAACACTCGCCAGCACCTTGCAAGTACCGGTCGTTTTAAGCGTGGAACGCTTATCAACTTTGAATTGGAATATCTTTTGAAAGGAAAGTTTGTATGCAAAATTTGATGAATTTACAATATATTTTGGTCTTGTCTGTCGAATTCAAGTGATAACTTCATTTTAGTGGGAAAAGGTGATTATTTCCCTTTAAATTACTGTAGTTAATTTGTTAAATGAGTACGGAGAATCAAAGTATCACCATGTGATATAGGGAATTGACCATTCTTCACTATTAGGATCCAAAGTGTAGTTTCCATCAAATCAGAAAAGTATTGACCCAGGGACGTACCCAAGGGGAGGTGACGGGGCCATCCCGCCCCCTGATCAAAATAAATTCACACTCGATAGAATGGGATTCTCTGAAAACCCGACTCTACCCCCCTGGTCAGCAGCATATGGCTGAGGAGTTTTTTTCGACGTGCCCCCCTCCCTGATAAAAATCCTGGCTACGTACCTGCATTAATCTAAAACAATTTGGTAAAAAAGTGAAATAACTTAAATGTATTTGTGCACTTGTAAAGTGAACGCTGACCGTGACCAAACATATTTTGTATAAATTGGCACCGTCAAGTAATTGGTGATGCATTAGGATAATAGTGTGCTAGTGGACATGTATTTTTTGCTTCAATTTATGAATTTTTCAAGTTGAATGATAAAATGTTGACAAATAAATCACTTCTAGGAGTATTTGACATCGAGCCATTCATTCCTGAGTTTGAGTCGAGCTTGAGAAGTTTGTTAGACATGTATAATTTTGTATTAATTTTGTTTCCCCATCCAACTGCCAATGCCCCGCAGACTTGAACTAAATCCCTTCTATTAAGTATTGGCGGTTGCCTGTTGAATGAAAGGTCCTGGGTGGGTTCGAATCACTGTCATCCGGGGGACAGATTCGTGGTCTTGAAATTTAGCAATATGGGGTATTGATATTTATTTATTATTAGCAATCATACCGTCCGAACGGAGAGAGATAGACCCGTAAAAAGTAACTTGTTGCCTATCATAACCCGCACCCTGGTGGGCCTCCGAGACAACTTCGCCATGGTGGGGGGTCAAAATGACCCCCCTCTAACTCGAAAACGAAAAAGGATAGAAAGACGCAAAAATCAGCGTTCGAAAGCTCTCAACGTGTACATTTGAAGTGACAGAGACCAGCTTAGCTAAGGTCAATATTGAGGTCGCCAGAGGTCATCAAAGGCCAAATTTCACAGTTTTTGTACTTTGCTTCGAACAACCCCCGCATATCTTGTGAACTGTGATAGCTAGGAACAAACGGAAAAAAGCAATCGAAAGCTCATTAAAAATTTAATCGTTCTGGGGGCTCTCAAAATTAAGCTAAGATCAATAGTTTAGGCTCCAGAGGTCATCCAAGGTCAAAATGCAGTTTCTGGTAGAATTTGTTTTCCTGAATAGCTTTTTATCGAAAAAAATGATAGAGCAATAATTTTAACATAATCGTGCTTGTCTCGTCGAGGCGCTTTGAAACGTACACTTGGTGATCTGGTAAGATCAATTTCAAAATTTGACCTCGGGTCAAGATCATTTGGTGACCCGGGTAGGTCGAGTTGCATATGGGGCGATGCGGTCAGACAAGACACAGGTGTCAACCGCTCGTCTATCTCTTTTCTATCAGGATTTATTAGCAAATCATTGCTGATGACCTCAGATGACCTCAGATGACCTTGTTTTTTCACGAAGCATTAATTGCACCGTTATCATCCAGAATGAGCTAAAATGACATGATTCTTAAAAAATTAGCCTGATCCAACGCATATTTTCTGAATAGCAAGCATTTGTTTATTTCCCCATTCACTTATAATAGGGAGGTCAGGAAATTAACCTGACCTTAGGTCACCGAAGCAATTTTAAAATCTTTCGGACAAAAACTGTGGCTTTGGCACGATCACAAACATTTTTGAAGGCAAGGTCACTTAAAGTGACCTGGTGACCTGATCTGGGATGACCTGAAGTCGAATTTTTGGTGAAGTGTGGGCGATTGATGTTCAAACAGCTGTACAAGATTTGGCGGCGCTGTGCGCCGCTGTTTTTTTTCGCTTTTTGGAAAAACCTCTGGGGTCAAAATGACCCCCACCAGGGCGAGGGATAAGGAAACAACAAATGCATTCCATTTCGAGTATCTAGGTCAACTGGTGAACTTGGTCAGGTCAATGGCTCGTTGGGGCAGGCACGTGGGAACCGTGGGAGCAATGGGGGTGACTCGCCCCCTTAACTTAGAATCTGTTGGGAGCGATGCCCCCACAACTTAAGAGCTAGGTGTCGGCCCTCCCCGAGTCTTTTACCATTATATCTTAACTCTGAATTAGACTAACGGCATTGTCTAAACAAATTTGTTTATGTTTTGTACAATGTAGAACAAAGTTACAGTTTCAAGGTCAAGTTTACAAGGACAAGTTCTCGTGAAGTAAAAGTAAATTAAAGTGCATTGAATTCGAAGCTGTTTTTTGCAACTTTCCATCTGCACAGTGGTTCTACACATTTGGCTATCGTAGCATGAAAACACTGCTAAATACAGCGCACATCTGTGGATAGAATATGTTTCTTCATCATAGCGTTGATAGAGCTATTTACCGGACACAATGGTGTATTGCTTTTTGGAGGTAAATCCTACGTTGCATTTACGAATTATTCCAAAACCCCACAGAGCAAATAATGTTCAGTATTTTTGGCATGGGAAAGATCAGGGTGTTTCATCCGTTTTTAAGCAAAACGAGTCATTATAGATGTATGATGTCGGCTTTGCTCCCCTGACATTCAGCAGAGTGAGTCGGCCATGGTCGTTAAAAGTGGTCACCAACGAAATTCCGGATCAAGGCAGTTGCCGGCATTGACGCATCCAGAATGGGTGGCGAATTGGCGATATATCGGGGATACCTATATGGCGATATATCAGGTGAGCGGGTGGATATATATGGCGATAAATCCTGTTGACGATATAACTAGTGGCGATCACAGCGATATATTGCTTATTTTAGCAATATTTTTTGTTCACTCAGGTCCGTCAAAAAGTTCGCCCCCCCAAACTTGAAAATAGATCCCACGCCCCTGCGTTGGGGTCTGACATGACCTTGACGAAAAGGTAATAGGTCACGATCTAATAGTCGTATGCACTACATTTTTGATGGGATTTATAAAATTGTTAACTCAGCTACGGGAAATTTCAGCAAGGTGCGCCACACGTGTGAAAAGTTATTAAAGAAAAAACCTCAGGGGGCTAGTCAGGCCCCCTTCCACCCGTAGGGCGAGGATATAGGCACATTTTAATGTTAAAGTCAAGGTCATGTCACACCCCAAAGGGCCGTTGACCGACCCAATAGGTCACCAGTTGACGTAGATACTCAAATTGCCTTTTAATTTTCCTTATGACAGGCAACACGTTACATTTTACGGTGTCTATCTCTCCCCGTTCAGAATTTATAGTTTTCCGAAATCTGAGGCACCGTTTGAGTTTAATAGCACCTAGAGCAATGTATTCTTAGGCTTAACAATGGTCGTTTGTGAAAATGTTGTATTTTGAATGCATCATTATTGGTAAGTAAAGCATTTTTCGTTCGCCTTCTTAACATACTGCAGACGATTAAATTTATTTCCTGATCGTGTATTTTGGTGTGCCCCATACGCACTGTGCGTTATTTCAGACCACACAGGTCCATCAAATTGGTCATGTTCTATCGTATTTGGCCAATTTAATGGACCTGTGTGATCTGCAATAATGTATGTGTTGTATGCTAGGCACACCAAAATACATTATCATGAAGCAAATTTAATCAACTTCAGCGTACAAAAAGCCAAATCGTCTTCCTGTAAAACGGCGAGGAAGAGCGCCCCGGCCTTGGGGCGCAGGGTTCTTTAACGTGCCGCAGCGAATTAAAGCTGCGACACGACCGCCCCGAAGCTGTACCTATAAATCGCTGGTCCCGGGAATCGAACCCGGGTCGATGGGTTAGCGGTCCGTGACCTTACCCATTCAGCTACCGAGGCGGCGTGTGCCGATGGCTGGACGGGGGCTTAGGTGCGGGCCCGGTGTGGCCGCACCACGTGGTGGTGACGGGTCAAGGTCACCTGGAGCTCGGGGGCGGGTGAGACAGGAAAGGCCGGCGAGTGTCAGAAAAATAGCATTTTGTCCAGTGTAAACTGGTTTGCTCAGGTGTAGCGGCGTTGCCCCAGTGCCCGTTTGGCTTGTCCCTGATGGGGCATTCCAGGACAGATCGACAAGGGGGTAACACCCTACAACTCAGATTTCGATGAAAGTTCGTTGTAGGGGTTATCTGGGGCGCTGAATTGCGCTGTGCAAGTTTCAGCTTGATTGGAGTTGCGGCTGCTGAGTTATAGCCTCCGGCATTTTCGTGAGGACACCTTGCATGGCTTAGCCAATTAGCCAATAACTTCCATAACAAAATTAAACCATCCTAGAAAACCATACATTTTCTGAATATCAATGAAGCAAGGAACTTTATTGCCGGAACCCATTTTTATTTTGTTTTGATTCTGATTAAATTACCTTTGCTCTGGTGACTGACCTTCAAACGAGCGCAGTGGAAATAATGTTGTTTTATATTTGATATAATATTCCTACGGTAAGCTGTTCGTTTGCACAGATAAAATTTAGAGATGGGTGTTTTCTATAAATTTACTTTTTAATTGCTCAAATTAACTCGTTTTTGTCCTTTTACCAACACAAACATGAATTACATTGTCCCATGGATGCAGCCGAATCGCGGTTATGTTGCCACGAACGAGGGGTTTCAGGTTGCAATATAAGCCACTTCAGAGGTTAAGTTGAGTTGAATTTATTGATTTTACCATTGTGAAATTTGTATGCACATGACCTCTGCCTAGGATCACCTCGAGGTTATATCTGAGTCCACTAGCAACATTTGCCACAAACTCTAACGATAATATAGCTTAAGACGTTAAAATACAACACTACTGTGCGTTGATGTCGATTCACGTCGCCCGATATATGCAACATGGACCTACCTGGGCACCAAATGTACCCAGGTATTTTTTCAAGGTCAAAGGTTCAATTTTGAATCTTGCCTTAGCCAACTCACCATACCTTATTATCGAAGCGCCTGAAAATTACAAACACGATGGTGGTAGCAGTTTTGCTTATATGTTTATAAATAAAAAATTATGCACGCAAAACTGTTTACTAGCAAAAACGAACAACTTCAACATGTTCGTGAATAACTTCGGAAGATCAAGATATAGAGATATAATTATTAACACCTGTGATATCCGTCCCAAGGCGCTCTCGAAAAATTCAGTGGTGACCACTCTTCTTAGGTCAACAAAAATTTGACCTTGTTCAAGGGTCATTTGGTAACCCTGTGTAGCGTCATGCTGCATATCTGCGGACGCGAATCGACGAAAACACACACATTGGTGTAGTTCAGGTTTCTATACCATATTATATCTAAGAGTTTGCGGGTAAAATGTTGTGGTAATCCTCAAGATTGACCCAGCTGAACCTTTGCAGATGGTCACTGCAGCAACATTCTTTCACCTGGTAAATCCAATTAAGTTCACTCACTTAATCTCGAAGTGGCTTATCTATTGCCGTCTAAAACCTTCATTGACACAGTAAGCCGATTCAAACTACATGACAAATTAATCATTTTGTGGTGGTGAAAGGAGGAAAAAACGAGTTAATTTGAGCAACTTTAAAAAGTTGCATATAGAAAAACACCATCTTAATGTTATCCTGTGGCAAAGACAGCCTTACATTCAAGAATATTATAAAATATAAACAAACATTATTCTTCACTGCCGCTCGTTTAAAGGTCAGGTCAGGTCACCAGAGGTCAAAGGTCATGTTAATCAGAAAACACAAAAAAAATTAAAAAACTGAGGCAGTGAATAATGCTCCTTACTTTCATTGCCATCCAGAAAATGATATTCGTTTTCTAGAAATTTTGAAACTAATAATTATGGAGTTATTGCTATTTGGCAAGCCATCGCAAGTGTCCTCACGAAGCCAATTAGCGTGAGCTACTTAACCTCAAAGCAGCTGTAACTCCAATCAAGCTGAACTTGCCAGAGCCGCGATTAAGCGCCGGTTAACCCTCTATAACGGCGAATTTCTATCGGAAAATTGCAGGTTGTAGGGTGTATTTGGGTTTTCTGCATGTCGATCTGTCCTGGAATGCCCTGTTGCATTTTGAAGTCAAATTTGTTTGGAGTCGACTAAGTATCTGACTACGACAAACTGCAGAACTGAACTTTGCACTGAGTAGCGAGCTTCGAAATCGCCCACTCGTCTTTTAGAAACGATGCCGTGAGAAGGTGAAAAGCCCTCATGTATTCACGGAAACTTTTTTCTCGAATAAACTCGGTATCCAGTTTTTCAACACAAATTGAATCGAAACTCATAGGACAACTAGACTCAAGTCATGCTCTTAAAAAAATATAATATCGATTGTCTCACTTCACTCAGTTAAAAAATGTCCCACTTCCAATCACGCCTCTTTTTCAGTTACCACGGGAAAGTGTTACCTTTAATGGTTTTGAGCTGACCGATTAGCAGATCAAAAAGTGGGTTAAGGCGCTGGAATAATTTTCCTCGCTACTTCCAAGTAATTCGACAAAGTACTAGTGCAGTGGGCCCCTTTTAGAGAAAAAAAGTTCGAGCACGAACAAGCTGGCCACCCCGTGACACCCCCGGAACCACCCCCGAGATTCTGCTACAAGGACCCACTAGTCCTCGCGTCTGAAACTTGCACTTACCTAACGAGTTTTATGTTGGTAGCCAAAACTCATTTTCGATCCTTTCTACAAATCGCTATGCTCAGTTCAAAAACCCTTGTTTAAAGGCGAAATATTCCCTTTCAGTGTAGGCTATATTGGTCTGGAGTCTGCGAGCAGGCTCTTCTAGCAGCCAGCCCCAGTATTTTTATTGTTTTATACTTGTTTAAATACTATTGAGATATAAGTATATTTGACCTTAATATTTGAACTCGATTGGAATGAGGGGCTCGTCTATAAATTTGCTGGCTTCATTAAAATATATGGCCTTCTTTAGTGCTTTTTTAATTTGCCTAGACAGGCAAACACAGTACATTTTACGGTGTCATCTTACTCCCCGTTCCGATTATACTAAGCGCCGCCCGTACAGTGTAGTGCAAATGTTCTGTCACGTCACGACACCACCCGATGACGATGTTCCCGTCAATGATATTCCTTCGTGAAAAAGCCGCTAATAGCAGTCCTTTCAGGTGCTCTATTCACGAATAAAACCCTCCATTGTCCTGGGGCGATGTTTGGTTTTCGCTCGTACGAGGCTAGGTAGAAATAATTCCATTAAATGCTTTTGGTGAAGCGCACCCGTTTGCTTCAATGTCAACTTTGTCCATCGGTGCTGTCTGTCGGTGCTACACGCAGTGAAATCTATTGAAACTATTCTTGCCATTGCCCCTGATACCAGGGGAGAGGGCTATAGTCAATAGTAATTGCATTGGATTCCACGGGAGCGCCGCAGAAGAGTTAGTGCAAAAAGAGCTAGTAACATTAGGACTAGTGTAGAAAATCGCTAGTGGACAAAACAGATAGGCTACTTATGAGCTAGTGCTACGAAAGAGCTAGTCTTTTGGGGCAAATATAATGCTGTTCAGTTAAGCTATAAAACACTACTGATGACATTATTTTTTCCAAATTCAAAAATATGAATACAATGTTTACAGAAATAGTATAGGTATCTCCAATATTTTTACTATCGAAGGGTTATATATTTAAGTCAATCCTTGCTAGGACTAACATCGTAATTGTAAGTGGCCACATTATAAAAAAGGAATTTTAAGTAAAATTGCGTTTACAAATTTTAATATTGTGTAAGTTTCAAAAAATGTTATATCACATTAATCTATGGTTTATGAATTATTCTTATGACATTTAGGTTTATATGACTCCCAAAATTTAGATGGGAGATATCGCCCGCTGAAAATTAAAGGTTTGCCCAAAGTCGCATAATGCCTGAGGCTATAACTCAAAAACCGTTTGACGGACGAGGCTGGCAATGTCACAGCTTAAATCTACGGCTCAGATAACCGCTAAGATAGTTTTATTGAAATCTTAGATACAGGATGTTATTTCGAGATTGTTTTGGTCGATCTGTCGTGGAATGCCCCAGCTATCAATCCGGACCGTAGTAAACCTGTCGAATACGCTTATCGGGAGCAGTTCTGGGAACTATGACGTCTGTCAAGCCGCCGTCACCATAAACGCTGGTCAGCGGTCTGATGGGCAACGACAGTCGGTGACTCACATTCGCACCTTATATAGGTGTTCCTTGTCACGTGAACAGTCCATCCTGTCTCTACACAGACATTGAGGCCGGCGCACGACTGGCTCCTTTTGTGGACGTCTCCGGGTTCTGGCTGCAGCAGCAGCAGTGACTGTCGGACCGGCGCCGGGACCGGAGCCGGGACCGGCAGCAGCCTCAGAATGCAGTATGAGCTAGCGGCGCCGTCCCGTGGCGTCTGTGGGGGGAGAGGAGCAGCGTCAGGCGCCGGGCCGGCGCCATGCCACCTCTGACGGACGGCGGTATGCACAGCAGAGCAGGCGACCTGACACCTCTGCCGGGCCGGGGCGGTACAGAGACTCGGCACGGGCCGACCACATCCTGAGGCCGCTCCCGTCACCTCTGCCCGCCTCCTCTCGGGCCGTACAAAAACATCAACACCGGCCCGTCCACACATGGCCGCCGACCACAGCTATGTGGCAGAGGCGCCACCGACAGGCCAGAAGCGCAGCCAGCAGCACTCAAAGGCGGGGTACAGGTGAAATGAACGGTGGCGTTCTAACTACATACTTGACTCCTTCTTGACAGTCAACTTTTTCAGTTTGGCCCAAAGGATTGATATTATATTTATTCGAGATTTGTGTTATGCTTGAGCGCTCTCGATACTGATAACATAAATTTTCCATTTGAAAACAGTCACCGTTGATCAGCGTTGGATTTTTGGCCGCTTTACTGGCTCCCGGTACTTTGCTCTCAATCAATGATTATACCGCCTCTGTTTCGGCCTGGACATACTTCACTTCCGATCTGGCGGGAAATAGGTTCAAGTTCCCGGAGTTACTGCTGAAAAGTGACCGAGCAGCATGAATAAGGGTGTGACTGACCCTGTTGACCCTGCAAGGGTCAGTCACACCGTTCCCGACCCACCCCGGTCAACCTCCGCTGTCTCCCGCCGCAGACAGACACCGTTTGTTTGCTTATTGTCTGGCCTGTCATCCTTAGTCTGTATAGGAGAGTGTGCTAGTTTATTTACAAGAATTCTGACATAAATCACCAAACATTAAACAACAACTATCCAATGGACAAGTCACCTGTCATATGCATGCCAGTGATGCCCTGTATGATGATGTTATATGACGCATTCCATGATTACCAACCGCTGAGTGAAGTTGGTCGTCCTCGAAGGATGTAATGCATCACACGTGTCTTCTGATAAACTCGGTGTTTCCTGCCAACTGAGCTGGCCTGTTCACTGTCAATATACCTGACCAATTCGGCGTATTCGGCTGCCCTCATTAGTCATATTTCTCGAGGGTGGGACCGTCATCGTTTCTCGGGGGCGGGACCGGAGGCTCCCGTCGCCGCCGGAGCGCAAATAAACAGCACTGTGGCTGCAGAGGCAGAGGCAGAGGCTGGGGCGCCCGCAGGATGCTCCGAAGGGTTCGGTGCAGAGTCCGACCCCCGGCCGCCTCCCTCCCTCCCTCCCTCCCTCCCAGTGGTATCGCTGACATTACAGTGTACACCGGTAATGTCAGCTGTAGGTCAGTCCAGTTTCCCAGGGCGGACGAAATGATGATGAAACACTCTGTGAACCGCCGAGATGGCTATGGCCGATGGCGAAATGTAGCCCGTTGTCAGGATGGTGGTGAGTGATGAGTGCCACTGATTCAACCATGTCCATGTTCTCGTGGCGTCGCTATGCCCCGTCCGGAACCGGTCATGGTTTGTCTTGCAGAAAATGAATGGGTGTTTTCACTAATCGCTATCCTGTTCACACGTGGATTCATATAAACATTATCCTGTAACAATTATTTCCGCAAGCTGGTATATTGCATTGATCTTTACAATGCAGAACTGTGTCCAGCTCAGCGCCATGCGTTCGGCTCGGCTCGGCTCGGAGTCGTGCGAACACCGTGAAAGGGTGGACACGAACAGTCGATTTACCCCAGTAGACTTTTTGCACGTGCAGCACTCGTGCGTCATAAATTTAAAGGGCCAGTGTGAGTTTTTGCCGAGTAGCATCAACATTCTTGAATCTATTTTATCAAGCGTGCCAAGAGAGATAGTCAAGACGATTTGAGCGTTGAGAGTGTATCCTCCTACTGTGTGTGTGCGCGGTGTGCGCGTGTATGCCTGTCCGTGAAAAATAGATAAGAAAAAGAGTCAAAAAGTGTCACACGCGTGTGACACTTTTTTGACTATTTTTCTTATTTTGAGACTCAAGTCATTAACTTTTCCAGAGCTTTGAAAAAATGCAGCCTTGAAGCATTGTTCATGGTCTAGACAAATAATATAACAGCTAACATACGGGAATCACTAGGTACAAATGCTGAAAATGACATTATGGTTTATACTTCACTTTAAGTTACATGGTAGTAGTATAATGTTGTGCAAATGTATTTGTTTACATTTGTTGAAAGTTGAAATCTGCTTTCAGAATAAGCTATTTTCTTGGGGAACCATGTGTGCAATATCTTTAAGCTTGATATAATAATATTTTTTATATATGATAATGATGTGATGTGTTCTATTCAGTATTTACATTAATTGATTTGAATATCTAGCAAATTTGCTGGATATGTGTAAAAGTGTGACAAAAAGTAAATTGTTTAAGATAAGGCCGACCGAAAAACGTGGAAATCAGCCGAGCGGTTCTCGAGATTTATGGGGGGGGGGCGGAATCTGCCCCGCAGGTTAACGTAATTCTGGCCGCCCGCAGGGAATAGTCAACTCACCCCGAACTGGCCTCTTCTAACATGGGCCAACCTTAGTCATGCCAACACTGTATGTTGTTTCGCACCCTGTCCCGGGCAGGCTGCCATATACTGCGGACATGGCGACATTGCAGCAGACGTAAACAGTGGAGAGCGGCGCGGTCAGGGTGCATGGAGGGCGGCCGTGTTGTTCGATACAGAGAGGCTGCACTCGAGAGTCATGTACGGAGGTGACGCTGCGGTCTCTGACGCCAGCGGGACTGACGCTGCGGTCTCTGACGCCAGCGGGACTGACGCTGCGGTCTGGGACACTGCAGTCTGGGACGCTCCAGTCTGTGGCGCTACGGGCGCCATATAACTATTTNATGGCCACAATGACCTTTCAAAAACACCGAACATTTTCGTATTTTTTTCCCCTGGCACCCCATTTTTAAACAAAAAAACAATTTTGGAGTCCAAAAATAAATATTGTTGTCACGACGAATCGAATGGTGTTCGTCCCATATAAATAGGCCGAGCGGTTCTCGAGATCTCTTGGGGGAGGGGCAGAATCTGCCCCCCCCCCCACCCCACGCAGGGTTAACCCGCGCCCCACGGGGAGGGGTTGTTTGAACAACCCCCCTCATTTTTTAAGATAACGAAAAAACGGCGGCACGTAGCACCGCCAAAATTGGCATAACTAATCATTGATCCTTTTCGCACGTCTTGCGAAAAAATCCAGTTTCGTATCGGTTTAGGTCAGGTCACCAGGTCAGGTCAAGTGAACTCACTTACCAAACAGTTCGCGGTCGTGCCATGACCACAGTTTCTAAAGGTTCAATATCAAACTTTTAGGATTGCATCAAGTCATCAGCATCTACAAAATGTGTATATCGGATTTTTAATATCGGTGACCTGAGGTAGGGTCAATTTTGTGACCTCCCATTATAAGTCAATAGATCAATATTCAAATGTTTTCTTTTTCGACGATATCATTCCATTTTCTTCTGATCAATGTTATAATATGATATTATGTATGATCCAAACGCAGGTTTTACTCAGGGACCCTTACAGGGTCATCTGAGGTCATCCGAGGTCACCAACACCTTTTCGTCAATAAAACTAAACATAATGAAGATAGAAAAGTGTAACTTTAACCAATGTGTTTGTCTCGTCAAGACACATCTCCTGATAGGCAACATGATCTACTTGGGTCACCACTTGGCCTTTACCTGAGGTCATTTTTTTAGGTTGATCTAACATGATCAAATTTGACATATTTAAAAGCGCCTTGACGAGACAAACACGATGGCGTAAACAGTATTGCGTTATCTTTGTTAGATAATAAGTTATTTGCATTTTTTGACAAAATTTGCATTTTTGAATTTAATGACCTTCAGAGCCTAAACTATTGACCTGAGATTATTTTTGAGGACATACATGCGATTGCAAATTTCAATGGCTAGCGGTTTTTTAACGTTTGTTTCTAGATAGCATAGTATCCGAAATGTTTGAGGGTTTATGGAGCGATGTCCTAACATTGGAAAATTAGACCTTCGATGACCTCTGGTGACCAGGGTCTATCATGGGCTGGGTGCACCCATGAGTGCCCACTCAATTCTTCCGATTGTCTGGGCTGGGTATGCATTTTTTACTTTGCATTAGTACTGGGCGGGCATGGGTATAGCAATTTTAGAACAATGTCGCTAAGCGTTTTTCTTTTACTTGACAACCAGATGTTTAACCAGGTAAATATGTTCATTAAATGATTTAGAACACTTCAACAATAGACATGGGTAATTATATGACAACAATAAATCGTGGTAAGTTATAGGGCAGTACGATTTTCAAATCATGTCTGATCCAAAGACTGATCCAATTATTTGCCTTATCTAAATGGGCCCCAATGGGCATGGGTATCAATATTATGAATTTGAATGGGTCTGGTCTGGGCTGGGCTTTGGTGTTCATGGGTTTCGGATGGGCTGGGCTTGGGGTTTGGGCACCCATGATAGTCTCTGCTGGTGACCTGAGTTTTGACGTGAGTGAAAAAAATGTATGAAATAGTTTCGAAATGATTTGTGATAACGGTACGGACAGTGTTTTGTGTTTTGGTCTACATGCCGTAGGAGCCGAGTTAGAGGGGGGGGGGTTCAAACACCACCCCAGTTGGGCGAAGGAAATGCAGAGGCCCAGTGGGGCGCGGGTTAACGTGATTCTGGCCGCCCGCAGGGAATAGTATTAAGCGCAAAGTATTGAATAATAACTATTATAGTATCATAAGACAACTAATTTTCCATAGACATCTGGGGCATTCCAGGACAGATCGACAAGCGAAAACTTCAAAATAACACCCTACATCTGCGATTTCGATAAAACTCCGTTATAGGGGGTTACCGGGGCGCTGAATCGCGCTGTGCAAGATTCAGCTTGATTGGGGTTACGGCTGCTGAGTTATAGCCTCCGACATTTTCGTGAAGACACCTTGCATGGCTTAGCCAATTAGCCAATAACTTATTATCCAATTCCTAGAAAACCATACATTTTCTGAATGGCAATGAAGTAAGGAACATTATTCCAGGCCAAATTTAATTTTTGGGTTGATTCTGATCAAATGACCTTTGACCTCTGGTTACCTGACCTGACCTTCAAACGAGCGCAGTGAAAAAATGTTGTTTTATATTTTTATAGTATTCTTAGTTAAGCTGTCTTTGCACAGGATAAAATTTGGAGATGGGTGTTTTCTATAATTATGCTTCTTAATTGCTCAACTTAACTCGTTTTTCTCCTTTCACCAACACAAAATGATTAATTTGTCCTATGATGGCTTTGAATGC